>VMDO01014941.1:0-52833 GCA_007922755.1 Pedetes capensis | reverse complement strand
AAGTGCCCATCAACAGAAGAATGGAAAAATTAACTATGGTACACAATGTACCATACACAATACACAATGTAATAGTACTCAGCATCAAAAAATGAAATAATGCTATTTGCAGCAAAATGGATGGAATTGGCAGAAATTATTTTAAGTGAGTTAACACAAGCCCTTTAAGGGAAACACATGTTCTCACTCATTCGTGGGAACTGAATCAAAATTAAAGGAAGGAAAACATCTTATACAGAAATTGGAGCTTAATAAATAGCTAAAGTCAACTTAGCAGAGAAGGGACAATTTATCAAGTGCAAAAGAAGGAGGGAGGGATCTAGCAAAAGGAAGAAATCCTGGAAGAAGAAAGAAGGGAGAGGAGGAACAAAGAGGAGTGAGGAGTGAGAGAGAGGGCGACCTCAAAGTAAACAGCCCAACTTGAATAGTTCAGGAAGTAATTATAATAATACCAATAATACCAAAGAATGGCAATAATACAAAGGGCTGGTATATTCATGTACTTTTACTGACAGTGTGAAAAGATAGCTCACTGCAGTAAAAGTTTTGACCTTAAACATAATTGGGATCCAAGGATATATAGAAAAATATTCCCACAAACAGACTTGCAAGTGGAAGAGGGGCCTTTGGTGGGAGGGGGTGTGGGATTGGGGGGAGGAAGTGCACAAGAGGTTAAGGGGAAACTTATCTGTGCAATGTAGAATGAAACGCATACATGGAATGTCACAATGAAATCCATGTCAGAATGAAACACATTAAGTTGTACATTAAAATTTTCCAATAAAAAAAGAACAGGAAAGCACTTTGCTCAAATAATTTCATATTCTATATTAGCAGTTCCATTTAAAATATCTTTTTTCCATGAACATTTTTATGGCACTACATTTATCAAAGAAGTTGTTCCTGATGATCATTTGTTTTGTTTTGCCCGAACTTAAATGCTGCAAATTTGCAAGCCTTATTAATTTCACTGAAGTCTTGTGCACAATAAAAATGTAAAACTAAAATATAAGAATTTGATTCAGAGATTATTTATTGTTGTTGTTCTTGTTGTGTGCCATCAAGTCAGGTCTGACTCACAGCGACCCTCACAGGGTTTTCAATGGCCGATTGTTTGGTATTGTTTTGGGAGGTGTGTATTTTTGTGGTCCTGGGGATTTAACCCAGGTTCTCAGAGAGTGTGGAGCAGTGCTCTACCCATGGAGCTAAACCCAACCAGAGATTGTTTACACAAATCAAAATATTGAAAAGTGGTTGGGTCTATTTCTGAACTTTCTACTTCATTCCATTTATCCATTAGTCTGTCTTTAAACTGGTACTACACTATTTAATTCTAAATATATAATTCTTGCAATCAAGTAGTGTTTGCTCTCTGACTTTGGTCTTCTTTTCTAAAGTTGTTCCACCTGTTTAGGTCCTTTGCATTTTCATATGAATTATATCATCATTTTTTCAATTTCTACAAAAAAAAAGTCTAGAATTTTTAGTGGTATTATTTTGAACTCACAGATAAGTTTGAGTTGGGAAGAACTGACATCTTAACAGTATTGAATTTTTCAATCTATGCACATGCATTTCTCTCCTTTTTTTTTTATTTTTTTATTTTAAAACAGTATCTTATAGCCCCAGCTGGCTCATAACTTGCTATGTTGCCCAGGCTGTCCTAGAACTTGTGATCCTTCTGCCTCCACTTCCCAAGTGCTAGAACTACAGGTGTATGCTACTACACTTCACACATTTCTTT
Source organism: Pedetes capensis (assembly GCA_007922755.1). Lineage (NCBI taxonomy): Eukaryota > Metazoa > Chordata > Mammalia > Rodentia > Pedetidae > Pedetes > Pedetes capensis. Next base: position 51,089 of record VMDO01014941.1, on the reverse strand, counting down.
CCATTATCTGGGTATTATTTAATTTCTTTGTGCTAATTTTTCTAGTTTTCAGTGTCTTTTGTCAGCTCTATCCTTAATCTTTTGTCAGGTTTATCCTTAAGTCTTTGTCAGATTTCCCCTTAACATTTCATATTTTGTATCCCTTTTCTGCTTCAGTTTGAATGTTTTTTATTGTCATTGATTTGATGGATCCTTCCTTCTGCAAAGCCTATGCTGCTGTTCATCACTGTTCTTAAATGCCATCAAGTGGGGTCTGACTCATAGTGACCCTTATAGGGTTTTTGATGGCTGATTGTTTTGGGATTGCTCCAGGAATGGATTGCTAAGTCCTTCTCCCATATGGTGCTATTAAGCCCATCTAATTAATTTTTATTTCGTAATCATACCCTTACATTTTAGAGTTTCCACTTAGTTCTTTTTTGCCTTTTAATTCTCTCCAGACATACCTCATATCTTCAACTTTTCAACATCTTTTCCTTTTTCTTTAAAAGATTTCTGACAATTGTTTTAAAGTCATAATCTGCCATTTCAAATAATTGGGTCATTTGTAATATGTTTCTATTGATTGTTTTTTCCTGACTTTGAATCATATCTTCTTGCTTTATGATAATTCTCACAATTTGTCTCATATTCTAATAGTTTAGTATGAAAGAATTGTATATATTCAAATATAAATTTTTTGCTTTGTTTTATTTATTTCTCTGTGAATGTAAGCCCTTCCCCTGTCTGACAGCTTGAATGACAAGCTAACCATTAATATCTCCCTTAGAGTGAAATAAAACTGCCATAGTGTTGCAGCTTCAATTACACTGATTTCACCTACAGTTATCCTAACACTCCAACCTCCTTTACCATCACTGGCTTTTAAATCTTATCAACATTTGATATGGAAAGGAGCTGAGTTTCAGTTTTCAATATTTTTTGGTTTGGGGTTTTTGGGAATTTTGCTTTGTTTTGTTTTGTGACAGGATCTTGCTATGTAGCCCAGCCTGGTCTTGAACTTGCGATGTATCAAAAGCTGGCCTTGAGTTTATGATCCTGCTGCCTCCGCCTCTTGAGTACTGCAGTTTCACTACTTTTGTTTTCTTTTAGATTGAAACCTCAGAATCTGGTTAAGAAATATGTGGTACTAAACAATTTGTCTCTACTTTCCCATCATTTTTTTCTCAACAGAATACTGAAGGGGAATGGGAGTTGTTGAACAAAGCAATTTGATTTTCTATTGAGGGATCCTCCAGGTTCCAACCTGTCTTGTCAGCTCATCTGTTACCTACATTTCATTTAATTTATCCTTTTCCTGCAAAGTCTTTCATAAGGGCAGGTTCTTTTATTGATCTATACCCCAGTCTGTCCCCTGTCTGGGCATTACTTGTCTTTCTGCTACAAAGGGCTCACTTCTCTCTGGAACTTAGTCCTTTAAGGAATTTTTTACTTACACTACAGAAAAGTACAATATTTATATTTTCCACAGTTTTTTGCTGTCTCCATAGATCAGAGGATCTTCATTCTTTGGCATCATTATCAAGAGAAAGAAGTCATGAAAGACAGTATCTTCTTGATGAAGATATACAAGTTGTCTGGCTGTCGTTGAAAGAAAAATATAAGACACTGGTCCAGGTTAAACAGGAGCTAAGACTTTGAGCAATCAAGGATTTTTAAAGACATAGATAACAGTTATGTAGTAAAGAAAGAAGGAACATTCCTATGGAGGAGGAAGAGGGAAAAAACAGGATTAAAAAATCAGGTTTTCAGCTCTAGACAATTTCATATTCTTCCTTTCTTCTTTCTATACATAACTAATGCATGATAGATGCATATTCATTTGTTCCAAGAAGACATGCTTGCTAAAAATATAGCAATGTGGTTTATTTTTGTGAGACATAATATAGTTAGCTTTGGAAATTCCATTTTTATTTTCATCCTTCAGTCCCAAACAGCTGCCCAGTTCACTATATATCCATAAATACTGAGCAATGATGATGAGATGATGAGCATGATTGTTTAATGAATGGCTTCAAAGTTTTAAGTTGCCTAGAAATGAGCTAGCTGGCATGAGGACTCTCCTCACTGGGAAAAGTTTTACAAAACCTTACTTTTGAGTCAGGTACGGTGACACATACTCATAATACCAGCACTCTGGAAACTGAGGCAGGAGATTAGATGCAAGTTTGAGGCTAACCTGGGCTACATAGTGAGTTCCAGACCAACAGGGCTACACAACAAGACCCAGTCTAAAAAGAAACAAACAACTCTTATTTTCCTCAGGTCTCAAAGGCAGGGTCCCCACCTGTGTTAGTCAGCTTTCATCCCCTGTGAAAAAATGCATGAGAGAAATTAGTATAAAGGAGGAAGGTTCATTTGGGATCATGGTCTCAGAGGTTTTAGTCCAAGCTCAGTTGGTTGCATTGCTTTAGGCCTGAGGAGAGGCAGAATATCATAGTGGTAGCAGCATGTGGCAGAGGAGACTGCTAATGTTGTAGCAGCCAGGCAAGAGAGAGAAGAAGAAAAGGAGGAGGAGGAAGATGTGCAGGAGGAGAAAATTGAGGAGGAGGAGAAGGAGGAGCAGAACAAGGAAGAGAATATGTCTGGGGACAAGATACACCCTTCAAAGGCACACACCCCATGACCTCCTTCCTTCAACTTGGCTCTACCTCCTAACAGCCTGTTCAGCTATGAATTCTTCAATGGAAATATCCACTGATGAGGTTAGTTCTATTAGGATCCAATCCTCTCTCAAAAGCATCACCAACCGGGGCCAAGACTTCAGCACATGAGATTTTGGGGACATTTTATATCCAAACTGTAATACCACCTTTCTTGACACTTCCTAAAACAGCTGGGCCCAAAGTTCAAATTGCTTCATTTCTGGGCCCAAATAATTATTCCCATCACCACTCTGCAACACACACCCACACACAGGACAAGTCTACTTTTATTCTTTTAACCATGATGGGCCCTTGGCTGGGGAAGTCCAGTGTTACAGCTAGCTCAATCCTACCTAAGTGTGCCTCTGTGGATTTGGTGTCTCATCCCCCTGAGTTTCAGTCTTCGTTATGTGGCATTTGCTAGCTTTTACCCAAGTTTATTAATTTATTGTATGATCTTGGGAAAAATAATTTCCTCTTCTTTGAGCCTCATTTTCCCCTTTTGCAAAATAGACTTGTTGTGTACCATCAAGTTGAGTCTGACTCATAGCGACTCTGTGTACAACAGAAGGAAACACTTCCTGACATGGCGGTATGCACACAATCTTTTTTATGTTTAAGCTCATTTTTGCAGACACTGTGTCAATCTAGTTGAGAGTCTTCCATTTTTTTAATTGGCTTCTACTCTCCCCAAAATGATGTCCTTCTTCGGGGATTGATCCCTCCTGACCACATGTTCAAAATATGTCCTTGCTTCCAAGGAGCACTATGGTTGCACTTCTTATAGGACAGATCTGTTGGTTCCTTTGGCAGTTCATGATATATTCAGTATTCATCTCTAGTACCACAATTAAAAAGCATCAATTCTTCTCTTTGTCCCTTATTCAATGTCCAGCTTCTATAAGCATATGATACAGCTGAAAATACCACAGAATAAATCAAATGCACCTTTGTCTTCAATGTGACATATTTACTTTCCCACATTTTTAAACAGGTCTTTTGCAACAGCTTTTCCCAATGCAATGCATCTTTTGATTTCTTGACTGCTGTTTTCGTGTGTGTTGATTGCGGAACTAAGTAAAGCAAAATCTTGGACAACTTCAATTTTTTCTCCATTTCTCATGAAGTTGGGTACTGACCCAGGAAGGAATTTTTGTTCCATTGATCTTGAGGTGCAATCCATACTGAAGGCCGTGTTCTTTGATCTTCATCAGTAAATGTTTCAAATCCTCTTCACTTTCAGCAAAGCTGTGTCACCTGCATTGATGTAGGTTAGTTATTAATCTTCCTTCAGTCCTGATGCCACTTTTCTTCTTCATAAAATCCAGCTTCTTGGATTATTTTCTCAGCATAGAGACTGAAGAGGTCTCTATGAAGAGGTATCATAGAGACTGATACAGCCTTGACACACACCTTTCCTTACTTTAAACCGTGCAGTGTTTCCTTGTTCTGTCCAAATGACTGCCTTCTGGTCCATGTACAGATTTCTTATGAGTATAATTAAGTGGTCTGATGTTCCTATTCTTTGCAATGTCATCCATACTTTGATGTTTTTTCAAATACTTATTGTGTCCCTGGTAAGGTATGATCATAATCATAATGTTTTATAACACAATTATGTGCAACTATATTACATATTGGGGCCAGGATTTAGCTCAGTTGGTAGAGTGCTGCTCCACACTCTCTGAGGACCAAAGTTCAATCCCCAGCACTGCAAAAATGGGAGAAGGACTTAGCAATCCGCTCCTGAAGCAGTCCTGAAACAATTAGCCATTGTATACCATATTAAGGTTACTATGAATTAAACTTGACTCAACAGCACCTAAAAATAACATCATATTACATGCTATTATGTAGTTATAACATAGTTCTGATGTATATTTATAGTTCTATATGACTATGGCTTATATATTAATGTAATTGTGCATCACTGATATAACATTAAATAATTATAAGTAATATAAAATATGTTATAATTACATTATTTTATTTATATAATTATATAATATTAATTGCTACCATTTATTAAACTCCTACTATGTATCAGTGGGCTGAGGTTTAGCTCAGTTGGTAGAATGTTGCTCCACACTCTCTGAGGACCCGGGTTCAATTCCCAGCATTGCAAAACTGGAAGAATGATGTGTCAGTACACTCCCTGAAGGAATCCTGAAACAATCAGCCATTGAAAACCATATGAAGGTTGCTATGAGTCAGACATGACTCAGCAGCACCTAACAAGAACAACAATGTATCTAGACTTTCTAACTCTTTCCTATACTCCACCATCTTTTGCCTAATAATGTTAACTTACTCTGCAGATGTGTCTCAGCTAGGTTGTCAGTTCCATTTGGGGTGCTTTCTCCAACTCACCCTCACCTGGGTTTGACATCTGCATTCTCAGATTTCTCTGTATTCCTACAGCAACATGAACACGCTTCATTGAAATTTCCTATGTAATTGTTGACCCCTTCAAAAAGAAAACAAATTCCACAGAAGAAGGGCTATCAACTACTTTATTGCTTTGGATATTGCCAGCTCTCAGAATAAGCACTCAATAAATATTCCTTGAATTTATAACTAATGCTGAGCACTTTATTTTATACATTTGGAAAATACTGGCAAGTAATACAGAGACCAATGCTTCCTAAATCAACTAGCTAACACTTCCTGTCTTAAATGTAGCTATAAACAGAAGCAAGACAAGTCACATGACACTGACTCTGCTAAAAGAGCGACATTCTTGTCTACAGAAAATTAGACTTCACAAGAAGATGGCGCAGCACCACCTGTGGATCATGCTCCTTTGTTTGAAAACCTGTGAGTACTGATTGTGGCTGAAGCTCATGCTTAGTTTTTGTAAAATTTGAGGAATTGCTCTTGCAGAACATGTACACATGTCCCTTTGATCTGTTTTCTACAGAACAACCTGGGTCTCAGTACATTTTGTACTCAAAAGGGATCCATCTAGTAGGGAGAGACTTAAGATCCAAACCTATGTGTTTCTCAGCTTTAGAATTAATATTTCTGAATTTTATCTGTGATGTTTCTTTTTTTAATTGGAAATTTTAAATGTACAACTTAATGGGTTTCATTCTGACATGTATCTCATTGTGACATTTCTGTATATGTGTTTCATTGTATATTGCTCACATAACTTCTCCTTACCTCTTGTGCCCCTCCTGCTCTATATCCCCACCACCACCAAAGGCCTCCTTTCTACTTGTATGTCTTTTTGTGGGAATATTTATCTATATATGTGCATCCCAATTTTTATTAAATCCAAATATTTTTCTATAGTGATCTATCTTTTTACATTCTCAGCAGTATTACATGAGTATTCTAGTCCATTTGGATTATTGCCTTCCTTTGGTATTATTGGTATTATTTGCCAAACTATTAAAGTGGGCTGTTTACTTTGAGGTTGACCTGTCTCTCTTTCCTCACTTGCTTTCCTCCCCATCCCGTTTTCTCCCATCATCACTTCCTTTTGCTAGATCCCTCCCTCCTTCTTTCCATTCCTTAAATTGTCCCTTCTATGCTGAATTTACATGAGCTTTTTATTATGTTCCAAATTATGTGTAGGATTTTTTTTCCTTCTTTTAAGTTTGATTTAGCTCCCACATATGAGTGAGAACATGTGATACAAAGAGTGCTGCATTGAATATGGAGATGTAGTTGTCTCTGTGGTATGATGACCATATCCTTTTGGATATATTCCCAATAGTGGTAAACTGGGTCATATGGTAGATCTAATTTTAGTTTTCTGAGGTGCCTCCATATTGACTTCTAAAGTGGTTGAACCAATTTACAACTCCACCAGCAGTGTAAGAGGGTTCCCTTTTCTCCATAGCCTTGCCAACATTTGTTGTTATTTGTCTTATAGATCTTGGTCATTCTTATTGGAGTAAGGTGGAATCTCAGAGTTGTTTTGATTTGCATTTCCCTAATGGCTAGGGGTATTGAGCATTTTTTCATGTGTTTCATGGCCTTACAAGCTTCTTCATTTGAGAACTGTCTGTTCAGTTCCTTTGCCCTCTTGTGTATAGGGTTATTTGTTTTCTTGGGAATTGCTTTCTTGAGTTCTTTATAAATTCTGGAAATTAGTCCTCTGTCTGATGTATAGGATGCAAAGATTTTTTTACCATTCAGTGGGGATTTCCTTGACTCTGTTGATTGTTTCTTTTGCTGTACAGAAGCTCTTTGATGTAATCTCATTTATCTATTCTTGTTGCAATTTCTCAAGCAATTGGAGTTCTATTGAGGAAATGCTTTCCTCTGCCTATATGTTGGATAGGCATATTGCCTATCTTTTCTTCTATTCATTTTAAAGTTTCTGGTTTTATGTTAAGGTCTTTTATCCATTTTGAGTTAACTCTTGTGCATATTGAAAGGTGTGGGTTTGTTTTCATTTTTCTGCAAGCAGATATCCAAATTTTCCAGGTCTGTGCTATTTCTAAAGATCTGAGAAAAATCCCTCTCCTCAGAAGAGCCAGCACTTGGTAAAGTCTCCCACAAAGACCTTTAGAAGGATAAAATATCCAAAAGCTTGAGTGAATTAAAAATTTATTTTTGGCATTGCAATGTATTATGTTGCAGTTTTTCTTATTTATTTATTTATTTATTTATTTATTCGTTTATTTTGGGGGGGATGTTTTGAGACAGGGTTTCAGCATGTAGCCCAGGCTAGCCTCAAACATGCATCTGTCCTTCTGCTGGGATTATAGGTATGAGCCATCACACCTGCATGTTGTATGGTTTTTGAGAGAGAGATGACCATACTAATTAGATCTCATTGCCCTATCAGGTTGGAATAATGCTTGACTTCTATTACCAATGTAAAAAACTCACCTCAGCTAGGGGTGGTAGGGCAGTCCTAAAATCCAATCACTTGGGAGGCTGAGCCAGGAAGATCAGCATGAGTTTTAGGCCAGCCTGTTCTACATACGGGGATTCAAGCAAGCCTGGGCCACACAGAAAGATCTTGTATCTAATAATAATAATAGTAATAATAATAATAATAATAATACTCTCATCTCTACAAGCTCCTTTCATTTTCAAAGTTATTACACTGTGCTTTACTGTCCCAAAACTGTAAAAATAAATGGAGGAAAGATGATTATCCTTTTTTTTTTTTTTTACAAATAAATCTCAAAAAAGAGGCAGAGAACTTGAGTTAAGAACCCTGTTTTTCTCACTTATGGCTTAATAGTAAACTACAAAGGACAAAATGAATATTGGGTCTTATTAATGCAAAGGAAACTAGATAACATTAACATAGGCCTTGGAATACTTTGTCACTGAACAGATTATTGTTTTAAATCCAAATAATTGTCTTGTTCATATAAAAGTTGGCTATGAGCAAGGACAGTGGGTCATGCCTGTAATCCCTGCAACTCAGGAAGCAGGGGCAGGAGGACGGCAGGTTTGAAGTCAGAGGCAGCCTGTGTAACTTAGTTAGACCCTGTCTCAAGATTAAAAAAAAAAAAAAAGGAGGAGCTAGGGGTTGTAGCTCAGTGTTAGAATGCTTGCAAAAGTATGTACAACATCCTGAGTTTAGTCCCTTAGTACTGCAAAAAAGAAAGAAAGAAAGAAAGAGAAAGAAAAGGAAAGAAAGAGAAGAAAGAGTAAAAGAAGGAAGGAAGGAAGGAAAGAAAGAAAGAGAAGGCAAAGAAAAGGAAAGAAAGAGAAGAGAGAAAGAAAGAAAGAGAAAGAGAAAGAGAAAAAGAAGGAAGGAAGGAAGGTAGGAAAGAAAGAGAAAAAAGAAAAGGAAAGAAAGAGAAGAAAGAAAGAAAGAGAAGGAAAGAAGGAAGGAAGGAAAAGAAAAAAGAAAGAAAGAAAGAAAGAAAGAAAGAAAGAAAGAAAGAAAGAAAGTTAGTTGACGATACAACCCAGCCACAATGGTGCATGCCTATAATCCCAGGAATGTGGGAAGAAAAGGCAGGAGGATCATGAGTTCGAGGCCAGAGGCAGCCTGCATAATTTAGATCCTGTCTCAAAATAAAAAGTAAAAAATGGGTCAGGGATGCAGCTCAGTGGTACAGCACTTACAAAACAAGTGTGAGGATGCAAGTTCAATCCTTTAGAACCAGGAAAGAAGAAAATTTGACTATGCTTAGAGTTTTTAAATCTACTTCTAGTATCTCTTACTAACTTTAAATATGCACTAGCAAACTCCTGTCCTTAGTTAGAACCTGTGGAAGCTAGTGGGTTAGGATTTTCTGAACAGGTCACTGTGTTCAAAACAGTTGTTCTGAACAATGCACTGTGGTCTTTCTGGTCCTCTTGATCATTACAGGATGTGCATCCTTTACTGAACTTTGTGGATATTGTAGCCATCAGCAGACCAAGATTTTGCAAACTGTTCTGGTCACTCTAGCATGGGAGAAAAAAATTCAAGTAATTGGGGAAAAGAATTGGATCTAGGGATGTCCCTAATCTGCCAGAGAAGAGGTAGACAGGATGGCATTGTTGTGGTTGTTAGGTGCTGTCGAATCAGGGTCTGACTCAGCGACCCTATGTACAACGGGCAAAACACTATTGTCAGTGCTTCTCTGCTATTCATAGGGTTTTCAATGGCAGATTGCTTTTTGGGAGTGAATTGACTGGTCCTTCTCCCAAGCCTACAGCACCTGGTGTTCCCACGTGGTCTCCCATCTAAGTATTAACCAGGCCCAATTCTGCTTCACTTCCAGATCTGACGGGATCAGACAGGACAGTGCTACAGCTGCAGGCAGGATGTCATTAGACACTACTTAATTTGAAAAACATTCTGGCATTTTTGTGCCTATTTTTCATGTTACCTTTACTACAACCATTGAAATAGTGAAATAGATATTATTAATTATATTTTACAAAAAAAAGAATAAGCTAAGATTCAGAGTTAAACCATTCACCTGAAGTCCACTACCTGAAATTAGTAGAGCTGGAAATTCACATAGATGTTTTTAATCCCAAGGCTATAGCTCTTCCTGCTCCTCCCTAAGTTTTTAAATCTTTATTGCTCTTCAAATGACCAAACACTAAAATAATAGGCAACTCTAGGATATACTTCTCTTATCTACTGAAACTGAAATTTAAGTTGTGAAATGAACTCATAGTGACTCATTCTCCATTAGCTTTGTGATCCTGGAGAAATTATTTAACCTGACTCTGTTGTTTTGACTTCAAAATGGGGAAACAAATAGTACAATAGGATTATTTTGAGAATCAAAATAATTTACATGTAACACTTGGTATAGTAACCTGAATGTAGTAAGTGCTTAACAAATATTAACTAATGCTATTATTGTTTTTCATGCTTTATTAGGAAGGACTCTGGCTTCTGTTGCATAGAGATCCTGGGCAGGACTCTTCTGCTAAGAATTTTTGAAGGAACGTGATCAAAAAGCTGATAGGAGATTGAGCTTATGGTGAATTGTTAAGGTTCTGGAAAAGGGTGAGATATTCATTTTGTCAGGGACCTTTGAAACAGAGAATGGGGGCTTGTGTTTTTGGAAGCAAAGCCAGAAGTACTTTCAGATACCAATATCCTTTACTGAATGGATATACTTACCTCATAAAAATTATTCCATAAACATTTCCTGAGTGCCAAAAATATCCTAAACTTCTACTGCTGCTTTTCCTGGTAGAGATGTTCTCCTTATATTCAGCATTGGAAAGAATCAATGCTGATTTTATATCCTGCTCCACAATTCAGGGCAGTTGAAGCACCTGACTAGCTGTAGAGAAATGAATGTAGAAATTCCCATTTTCCTCTAAATCACTGACATGAGGGAAGTTGGAGAGTTTGAACTCATGACTGCTTCATGTTGGAAAAGTTTCCTCAAAGAATCAAGACTCACAGTCTTGTGCTCTGATCTTGACTTTCTCTTCATGATTTTGGGAGCACTGTGACTCTGACTGTCTCTCCATGCATGCTATTAGCCACTCACCCTCTGGGGAGGGAAGACAGAAGAGTCTACCACTTTTGCCCTTCACCCATTCCCTCTCACACTCTTTTCATTCTTCCCTTTCTCCTCCCATTTCTTGCACCTCTTTCTTTAAACCCCTTCTGGCCTCCTTTCTCCTATTTCTCATCAATAATAGTAATAAGTAAACATGCATGGACCAATCATTACTACATGTCTGATGGTACTCTAAGTAGTCTAAGGTTATGATTTTGTTTACTCCTCGCAGTGCTCTATGAAATGGATACTGTTTATATACCCATGTACAGATGAACACATTGACACACAATAAGGCAGAGGTCATTTAGCCAAGGAGCAGAGGAAGTAGGATTTAAACTCGAGTGTCCTTAGACTTAACCACTGAGTGGTGCTGCTTCCACCCACCTTGACACTGAAATGGAGCAAAATACGGGCCCCATCATGGATGGTTATCGTATTTGGGAATTTGTCAGAGAAGAGCAATGACTCATTTATTTCTAGCAAAATATGATTATTCAGGTAGAAACTGCACCTGTCTCTAGCCCTACTGTAGAGGGGTGTGGGGCTGCTGGGCAGGCCCTTGCCAATAACAGAAGTTAAGCCAGCAAGGCAGAATATCCAAGAAAGCAGCCATCTCTCCAGACACAGGTGAAGGGCCATTCATGTCAGTATGATTTGGGCTGACTTGAATTAGCTTCTTAACAACAAATCAAAGCCTAATGCAAACATGGGCTTTTCTTTTTTTGTTGTTGTTTTTTTGTTTTTGTTGTTGTTTTTGTTTTTTTGTTTTCCTTTATCTTTTTTCTTCAGTACTGGGGGTTTGAACCTAGAGCTTCACACATGCAAGACAAGTGCTCTACCACTGAGCCATGCTCCAGCTCTGTTTTTATTTTTTATTTTGAGACAGGATTTCACTAAGTTGCACTGGCTGCCTCTGGCTTTGAATTCACTATTCTTCTGCCTCAGCCTCCCAAGTTGCTGGGATTACAAGTGTGCTCCACAGCATCCAGCTAATATTGTTGCAGTAAGGGAAACTGAAAGAACTTCTGATAGACTGAGGACTTGAATAAAAAAAAGAAAATTTTATTGCTAGCAAGGTCAGCCCAAGGAAATGAGTCCTCTTAGGACTGACCCAAAATTCTAATTTTTCTGTGGTTATATAGTTTACAGCAGGGTAGGGGTTATCAGCTGAAAACACATGTGCACAGCCTATATGACCATCTGCAAGTGGGTTAGGCAGAACTCTTAACTGAACTAAGATAATTGCCATGGAAATAGACAGATATGGGGCAAGAAGACATGAGGGAACTAACAGGGTAGAATGCAAGATAAATCTCACACACACAGCAAGATAAATTTAATAAGTCTGTAACAAGGGACATCAAGTTTCAGTAGTTCCATTTTAAGCAAGCATTGTGGCATTTTACTTTTGATTTAAGGTCTCCACAACAATATGAACTTTTCTTGTTTTTTTTTTTTGTTGTTGTTGTTTGTTTTTGAGACAGGATCCCACTCTGTTGCCCACTCTGGCCTCAAACTCATGATCCACCTGCATCAGCCTCCCAAGTGCTAGGATTACAGGGTTGCACCAGCACATCTTGATGTCCCATGGGTGTAGAGTACATCATGAGGCATTCCAACAGAAACTTAAAAGCTCAAGAAGTTAATGACCCACCTGGATATCTGTCCTGGCATAATTAGACCCCACCAATCGTCCTGGGGGAGTCAGAAGCAGGAAGGGTGCTAAAAAGAGCTAACCTGACACTGGTCTGATGTCCTTGCAGAAAGGGGATTTCAAGTTCTAGAAAGAAATTTGAGCAGATAACCACCACAGATGCTCAAAAAGCAGAAGCCCACTTATAGAAATGGAAATATATTATGTATGGGGAAAATTAGATATCAAGACATCAGCTGAAAACCTAGTTTCCAAATACAGGCTAAAAGTTACGTCCTCGTGCTAATACAAGACTTTGGTGTTGTTAGGTATCATTGCAGCAGATCTGACTCATGATGACCCTGTGGATGCCAGAACAAAACACTACCCAACACTGTGCCATGCACATGGCCTTTTTATGTTTGAGCCCAGTGTTGCAGACACTCTGTTTTTTCTCATTTTGAGTGGTGTCACATAAGCAAAAGAAGGTCCAAGGGCTTTACTCCTTTCCTGTCATTAAGGTTGACTCTACTTTAAGGAGGCAACTCTTCACCAGTCATTTCTTGAATGTCTTCCAACCTGGAGAGCTCATTTCCTGGCACTATAATTGACAGTGCATCTCTGCTATTCATAGAGTTTTCAATACCTGATTGTTTTAGGAGTGAGCTTCTAGATCCTTCTCTCTAGTCTATCTTAGTCTGGAAGCTCAGCTAATACCTATCTACTATGGGTGGCCCGGCTGATATCTAAAATACTGGCTGCAATACCTTCCAGCATTACAGTGACACGCAAGCCCCCATAGCACAACAAGCTGGCGGACACATAGGGGACTAGCACTTTAAACTTTTTTGACTAGGAGTTGTGGAAACACATGAACACACACAATCTTGCCAGAGGGAGTTTTTATGTATAGGAAGAGAGATAGAATTGGAGTCACGAAAATCTGGAATATAATCATGGCTTTATCATTTAATGGCTACACAACCATGGAGAAATTATTAATATTTCCAAGCCTTGGTTTCCTTATCTGGAAAATCAAGTAATTATGATTATATTTCAGGTACTTATAAAGATTAATGAGATAGTGCCTAGCAGGCAGATGGCTAATATTTGGCATGAATATCATATCTCATCCCATGTCCATGGCTGACCTCAAAAATCTGTCATGTTACTTTTCCCACTGAATGAATGTGTTATTGTCTATTTGACATTTCCATGTGGATGTCTGTGTATCTCAAATTCAACATTTTTAAAGGATTCCTGCTTTTCTGTCCTAAACTGCCCAATCTTCAGCCTTCCCCCATGTTAGTTAATGATAACTGCATCCTTCTAGTTACGACAAAAGCCTGACTCATTCCTAACATCTCATTTCATACTCCTACCTCAGTAAGTCCTGGTGGCTTTACCTCCAAAATACATCCAAAATCCCCAACCTGTTTTCACTATCTCCACTGCTATCAGATTGGTCCAAGCCAGCATCATCTGTTGCCTGGGTTACTGCATTGGCTTCCCAATTGGGCCATTGGCTTCTCTGCAGAGTAGCCTCAGCCTGAGTGCTAGGATATAGTTGTGTTCCACCACGTCTGGCTTCAGAGAGAGCCTTTTAGCAAGTAAGTCCAGTCATATTCCTTCCTTGTAAAGTCCTCTTATGGTTCTCCTTCTCACTCAGAGTGGAAGCCAATGTCTGTGATGGTCAGTGCCTCACATGTTGCAGCCCCCATTTCCTTTCTGACCTTCATCTTATTCCCACTTGCACTCTGCTCCTGACATTCAGCCTCCTTTTTATGTTCCTAGAGAACAGAGGAGTCTTGCTACCATGCTGGATGGCTCTTCCTCCAAATACCTACATGGTTATCCTCTTACCTCTAACAGATCCTGGCTCAAATGGCATGTTTTCAATAAGGCCTATTATGACCACTCCCATTACAATTGATCCCTGGGGCTTGGTGTATCGCTCAGGAGTAGAGTGCTTGCCTATGCTCCAGGCCCTAGATTTGAGTCCCTGCACTGCTACAACATCAAAAGCTACAAATCCTCCTCCCTGGCATTCTTGATGTTCCTTATACTGTTCTAATTTCTCTTCCCCCCCATCACATGCATAGCTTTCTTAAATACTGCATTTTTTTGGATTATGTGCAGTTTTTATTACCTGCTTCTATTCTACAACCAGAATGTCAGCTCCATGAGTGCCTTCTACATTATCCATGGCCAACATTGGCTTAATGAGTAAAGTTAGCATGTCTTCAACATCTTTATTAACATTGAACTCTAGTCAGTTATCCCAATTATTATTGATCTGTAAGATCATTTGCCATCCCTATCCTGGCACATGCGTGATTTGTTTGTCTTTGGAAAAACCGTATATTTCATCTTTTGTAATTCCTTTGCACTTTTGAAAAAAAGTGGGTGAAGCTTATACATCTTCCCTTACTGTGTGTACCTTTGAAGGAGAATTACCCCCAAAAGTCCTGAAAATGGATTGGCATAGAGCTTCAGGAGTGTGGTTGTTGCAGGAGAAGTCATGCTTGGTGTTCTTAATAGTGTCAGAAGAACAGTGTCTTGGCAAATGTAATGAAGCCTGGTATGACATGTTGTATGTGTCTTATTTCTCTTCAAGGATCTAGCACAGTTTTAATGATCACTGATCAGCCAAAGTGACTAAAATGTAATTTGTTTAGATAAAGATCCATGAGCTGTTGTGAAGAAGGTGTATTATGTAGCTTTTAGATGGAATATTCTGTAGATACCTATTAAATCCAAATTTGATCTATTGTGGTGTTTAACTCTCTGAAGGCTTTTTGTTGTTTTTTTGTCTAAATGTTCTATTGATGAGAGTGGGGTATTGAAGTCAGCCACTATGATATTAGAAGGATCTAAATAACATCTGTCCCTTTAAGTCCAGTTGTTGTTGTGAGGTGCCCTCAAGTCGATGTCAAATTCATAGTGACCCTACATACAACAGGGGAAGTGCTGTTGTCAGTGATTCTCTGCTATTCATAGGGTTTTCAATGGCAGATTGATTTTTGGGAGTGGGTTGTTGGGTCGTTCTCCCAAGCATACAGTATCTGGTGTTCCTAGGCAGTCTCCCATCCAAGTACTAAACCAGCCCGACCCTGCTTAGCTTCGAGATCTGACAGGCTCTAATGCCACAGTGCTATGGCTGCAGGCTTTAAGTCCAGTAGTGTTTTTTAAATGAAGTTGGGTGCACCATTGTCCTGTGCATATATATTTACAATTTTTATACATCTTGATCAATTGCCCCCTTTCTTAATATGTAGTGACCTTCTTTGTCATTTTGGGTTAGTTTTAATTGGAAGTCTACTTTGTCCAATATAAGGATGGCTACCCTTCCTTTTTTTGGCTTCCACTTGCTTAGTATATCAATTTCCATCCTCACTTTCTTTTTTTCCTCCTTTATTGGTAAATGATGGTGGGGTGCAGAGCAATAGCATTGACTCTTTCCATTATACAACTATTGCATCACTTTTGGTTATATTTTTATCAAATTACAAGATTTATGGAACATTTTGACTAATATATAATAAGACTCATATGCATATTTTTCTCAGATACTCTGAAGTTGCATTATTTACATTGAAATTATCCTCTCCTCCTTTATCCCTCTACATTGCTTCTCCTCCCCATCCTGCCTTCCACAATCTTTGCTTCCCTCTGCTACTTCCCTCTCTCCTTTCTACTCTTCATATTATACCTTCTTTGCTAAGTTTAATGGTGCATTTTTATATATCAACTGATGTATAGGATCTTTTCTTCCTTTAAATAAGATTCAGCTCCCACATATGTGTAAGAATATATGGTATTTCTCTTTTTGAGCTTGTGTTCATTTGCTTAAGATGATATTCTCCAGTTCCATTCATTTTGCTGCAAATGACATTATTTTATTTTTTATTGCTGAGTAGTATTCCATTGTGAATATGTACTATAAATTTTTCATCCATTCTTCTCTTAATGGGCACCTTGGTTAGTTCCATGTGATTACTATTGTGAAGAGTGCTGCATTGAATATTGAGATGCAGGTGTCTCTGTGGTATTATGACTTGTCTCCCTTTGGGTATATTCCCAGGAGTGGTATAGCTGGGTCCTATGGCAGTTCTATTTTTAGTTTACTGAGCTATCTCCATATTGATTTCCAAAGTGGTTGAGCCAATTTTTAATCTCACCAATAGTGTAAATAATTTTCTTTTTCTCCACATCCTCACCAGCATTGGTTGTTATTTGTTTTGTTGATCTTGGGCATTCTTACTGGAGTTAGGTAGAATTTTGATTTGAATTTCCCTAATAGCTAGGGATATTGAACATTTTTTTCATGTGCTTCTTAGTCTTAGGAACTTCTTCATTTGAGAACTGTCTGTTCATTTCCTTTGCCACTGATGTATTGAGTTATTTGTTGTCTTGGAATTGGCTTTCTCGAGTTCTTTTAAATTCTAGAAATTAGTCACTGGGTGGATGTAGGATGTGAATATTTTCTCCCATTCAGTGGACTCTTCATTAACTCTGTTTATTGTTTCCTTTGCTGTACAGAAGCTTTTTAATTTCATGTAATCCCATTTATCAATTCTTGGTGCAATATTCTGAGCAGTTGGAGTCTTATTAAGGAAATGCTTTCTTATGTCTATATGTTTCCTATCTATTCTTCTAGCTTTAAGGTTTCTGGTTTTATGTCAAGGTGTTTTATCCATTTCAAATTAATTTTTTGCAAATTGAGAGGTATGGTCTATTTTCATTTTTCTGAAGATACCAGCACCATTTGTTAAAGAGGCTATCTTTTCTCCAATTAGCATCCTTAGCCCCTTTGTCAAAGATCAGATGGCTATAGTTGAGTGAGTGTATCTCTGGATCTTCAACTCCGTTCCATGGTCTTCAGGCCTATTTTTGAGCCAGTATCAAGCTGTTTATGCTACTACAACCCTGTAGTATAGTTTAAAGTCAGGAATTATGATCCTGTCTGCACTAGTTTTGTAGTTTAAGATTGTTTTGGCTATGCATGGTCTTTTGTGTTTCTATATGAATTTTTAGATTATTTTTTCTATTTCTGCAAGGTCTATCATTGGAATTTTAATGGGAATTCCATTAAATCTGTAAATTGCTTTTGGTAGTTTAGCCATTTTTACAATATTGATTCTCCCAATCCATGAGCAAGGGAGATCCTTCCACCTTCAAGTATCCTCTAAGCTTTCTTTCTTTAGTGGTTTGAAGTCTTCCTTGTAGAGATCCTAAGAGTCTTTGGTTAGATGGTTTCCTAAGTATTTAAGTTTTTGGTTGGCTACCATGAAAGGGATTGTTGCCTTAATTTCCTTCTCTTCCTGATCAGTGTTGGTGTAAAGGAAGGCTACTGATTTTTGAGTGTTAACTTTGTATCCTGCCACTTTGCCAAAGAAGTAAATTAGGTTTAAAACTTTTCCTGAGGAGTTTTTGGGGTCCTTTAAGTGAAGGATCATGTCATCTGAAATTAAGGATAATTTGGCTTCTTTCTTGCCTGTCTTTATCCCTTTCATTTCTTTCTGTTATCGATTGCCCTGACTAGGACTTCAACCACAATGTTGAATAAGATAAGAGAGAGTGGGCATCCTTGTCTTGTTCCTGATCTTAGAGGAAATGCTTTCAAATTTTCTCCATGTAATATGATATTGGCTGTATGTCTGTCATAAATGATCTTTATGATGTTGAGGTTTTTCCCTGTTATGCCTATCTTCTCCAGGGTTTTTATCATGAAAGAGTGCTGCACTTTGTCAAAGGCCTTCTCAGCATTGATTAAGATGATCATGTTATTTCTGACTGCAAGCCACTTGATATGTTGCATTACATTAATTTTTGTATGTTCTAACAGCCTGTATCTGTGTAATGAAGCCCACCTGATCAAGATGTGTGATCTTATGTATTGCTGAATTCAGTTTGTCAGGATTTTAGTGAGAATTTCTGCATCTATGTTCTTCAGAGAAATTGGTCTATAGTTCTCTTTCTTTGTTCTGTCTTTGTCCAGTTTTGGTATCAAGGTAATGATGGTTTCATAGGGTGAATTTAGGAGTGCCCCTTCCTTTTCTACTTTTTGAAATAGTTTGAGGAGAATAGGTTTTATTTCTTCTTTGAAGGTTTGGTAGAATTCTGCTGTGAACCCATCAGGGCCTGGTCTCTTTTTGTTGGGAGGCTCTTTATTATATTCTCTTTTTCAGTGTATAAAATGGGTTTGTTCAGATTGATTAGGTCCTACAGGATTAATTTTGGTAAATCATATGTGTTAATAAATTTATCCATTTCCTCTGTACTTTCATTTTTTGGGATTACAACTTCTCAATGTATTCTCTGATGATTTCCTGGATTTCATTGGTATCAGTTGTTATGATTCCTTTCTCATCTTTATTTTTTTTTTTTTTATTTTGGCCTTTTTTTCTTTTGGTGAGATCAGTGAGGGGGGCATCTATTTCATTAATTTTTTCAAGGAACCAGCTCTTTGTCTCTTTAATTATTTGAATTGTCTTTTTAAAAATTTGAATTGTCAAATGGGATATCTCTGTCATTTCTGTCTGAGTGTTCATTTTGGGATTGGTTTGCTGTTGGCTTTCTAATGCCTTGAAATGTGTCATTAAGTTATTTACTTGGGCATTCCCTAACTTATTGATGAAGGTGCTCACTGCTAAGAACTTCTCTCTTAGAATTGCATTTTCTGTATCCCATAAATTTTGGTAGGATATGTTTTCATCCCCATTTGATTGCAGAGATTTTTTAACTTCTGCTTTAATTTCTTTAATAACCCACTGATCATTCAGCAGTGTATTATTTAGGCTTCATGAATTTGTAAAATTTCTGAATTTTTTCTTGTTTTTGAGTTGTAATTTTATTCCATTGTAATCTGATAAAATGCAGGGGATGATTTCTACTTTATTATATTTGTTGAGAGTATTTATGTGGACTAAAATGTGGCCTATCTTAGAAAAAGTTCCATGTGGTATTGAGAAAAAATGTGTATTTCTCATCAGTTTGGTGGAGTATTCTGAAGACATCTGTAAGTTCCCATTGGTCCATGGTGCAATTTAAATTCATCCTTTCTCTGCTTTTTTGTTTTGAGGACTTCTGCCTTGCAGAAAGTGGGGTATTGAAATCTCCCATAATTATTGTGTCTGGTCCAATGTGTTCCTTTATTTCCAATAAAGTTTGTTTTATGAAGCAAGGTGCCCCTGCATTGGACAGTATACATTAAGTAGCATTATGGGTTCCTGTTTGATTGTTCCTTTTAGTAACATGTAATGTCCTTCTTTGTCTCTTTTCATCACTTTAGAATTGAAATCTAATATGTCTGAAATTAATATTGCAACTCTTGCTTTTTTGTTTGTTTGTTTCCCCTCTGCTTGGTGTATTGTTTTCCAACCTTTAATTTTCAACCTTTTATAGTCTTTATGGGTTATGTGAGTCTCTTGGATGTCACCTATCAAGGGCTTATGCTTTTTAATCCAATTGGCCATTCTTTGTCTCTTGATGGATTAGTTAAGACCATTTGCACTGAGAGTAATTATTGAGAGGTACTTATTATTATGTATAATTCAGTACTTTTTACTGTTTTTGATTCATATTTAACCTTTTTTCTTAGTTTCCTCTCATATTTATTGTTCATTTCTTTGATCTCTTATGTGGGGTTATCTTATCTCCCCTATATGTAGTTTCATTAAGGATCCTTGCAATGCTGGCTTGGTGGCTGTGAATCATCTGAACAGGGCAATATTGTAGAATGTTTTATACTTACCATCTATTTTAAAAGATAACGCTGGACAGTGTAATCTTGTTTGGTAGTTATTCTTTTTCAGAGCTTGGATGATGTCTGTTCAAGCTTTCCTTGCTTTTAATGTTGTTGAGAAGTCTTCTGTTATTCTGATGGATTTGCTTTGTACGTGAACTGGCACTTCTCCTTTACAACTTTCAGAATAGCTTCTTTACCCTCTGCTTGTAGCATTTCAATTAAAATGTGTTGTGGAGAGGATCTGTTTTAATCTACTCTGTTTGAGTTTCTCAGTAATTCAACTGTATAGGTATCCCACTCTTGCATTAGGCTTGGGAGGTTTTCATCTAATATTTCTTTGAATACATTTCCTAATCATCTTGTGTTGTTTTCTGTTCCCTCATGGCCACCCTGAATTCTTAGGTACCATTTTCTCATTTTGTCAGAAATCTCTTGAAAATCTTGTTGATATTGTTTCATCATTCTCTCTATCTTGGCTTGTGAGTAAGTATTACCTTGTACTTTTTCTTCTGTTTCAGTGATCCTATTTTTGGCTTCATCTATCCTTGAGTCTGAAGATTCTACCATAATGCTGAGTTGGTTTAATTTTCCTTGCATCTCTAGGATCACTGCTTTTGTTTGTTCATTTGTTTGTTTGTTTTTTAGGTTTTCAAATTCTTTGGAAAACTTCTCCTCCAAATGAGATACCTTCTTATTTGGTGAATCAATAGATTTCAGGGTGGTGTCTTTTAGGTATTTTAGCATATTTATAAGCAAGGTTCTGATTTTCTTTCAGGCATCTTCAGGAATCTGATTTCTCTGATGTTATTTGTTGAGGTCTATAGGATCTTCCCATCCAGCATGTCCTTTCATGTTTCATGTGCTTTTCTGCTGAGGCTTTTCCATTGCTTGGTCTAGGTGCTAGGTCCTACCTCCTCCATGTGAAAAGAGATTCCACCCCCCATGTTCCCTTGAGTTTTATTGTTGATGTGTCCCTGGTGCTTCTGTCTCCTCCCCCTCACTATAGTTTGCAACCTCAATGACCAGTGCATAGCTCCTGCTGCATACTCTGTATTCAGCATTGTCCACTTAGTTTCTCTCCCTCCCCTGTATTCCTATCCCCCGATTTGTCCACAGCCTAAACCATGTGTCTTAAACTCCCCAGACCATAGTATTATCTCTCCATGTCACAAGTCCTACCAGGCCCTAGCTGCACCTTATTCTGAACAAGCTCTAATGGGCTCCATAAACCACCAGCACCTGCCACTCTTCACTGTCCCCTGGGCTCTCCATTCCTCAGTTTCCCTCTCTCCATAGCTCACAGTTCCTATGGCACCAGGGGCCAGGGCAGTGACCATCTCTCCTGGAAAAAAACCCACACCACTCACAGACCCTCATTCGGCCTCTTCCCCGGAGAGTCCTAGAGACCTCTGCTTTTACCACCTTCCCTCCTACCAGCCATGACCATCTGAGAGGTCCCTGCCACACTTTCTCAGCTGAGAGTCTTTGCCAGGAGCCCCATAGTACCTACTCCCTGACTCTTGATGTGCTGGGTCATTGTTCAGCTGCATCCCTGCTGGTGCCTCTGCTGATAGTCCAATTTTCATTGCTCTCTGGGATAAAATTTCCTAACCAGTGATGATATTATCATTTTGAGATTTGTCAGTTCCACCACATGGAAAGGAATTTCCCCTATATGCTCTCTTGCTGAAAGCCAGCAGTTCTGGGGAGGGGTTTCTGCACAGTACCCATCAGGCAAAGATGATGGTGGGATGGCTGTGCCACTCTCTCAGACTGGACTGGGTTTCAGGGTACACACAGCCACCCACCCTGTGGGGTGCACCACCAGTGCTGCACTAGCAGAGTGACAGCATGCCACTTCCAGTCATTCTGGGGATTTTGCTTCCCTGCAGAGCTTGCATGCATCAAAGTCTTGCCTCAGAGAGCACAGCCCAAATGGAGGTGACAGATGGCATTGGATTGAGTCTCTGATGCCACCCTTTCTGGTGCATCTTGACTCCAGAGCTCAGTCACTGCTCCCATACTGAAGCGGATAGGATGATGGTGTGTCACCCCCAGTAGATCTGAGGCCTGTGCTTCCCTGAAGAACTCACACCACACTGTACTCCTATGACAAACTCTGCAACCAGGAGGTCCACAGGGAGATGATGGCAGACTGTGTTGCTGGTACAGATAGCACTTCCCGTACCCAGTACTCACACACCAGACTCTTCTACGAAAAGTGTTGGCAGTGCATTGTCAGCAGAATGTTGGTGGGTTGTCAGGGCTGTGCTCCCTGGTGGATCTGAGCTCTAAGCTTCTGTGTGGAATTTTCCCTGCACTGTACTCTCCATGTTCTGCAAATGGGATGACAAGAGATAATCCATGGCACTTTCTCAGGTACATCTCTGGTTTGTACTCCTCCTTCAAACTCCTCCTCCAAACTCTCTCCACGGTCTGTGCAACCCACACCATGTTGATGGAATTGTTGGTGAGCTTCTTACTGGCCAAATTCTTTGAAGGTACTAATTTTCTCTTCCTGTAGGGATTTAGCTCAGTTGGTAGAGCACTGCTCTGTGGTCTCTGAGGTCCTAAGTTTGATTCCCAGCACCTCAAAAATGGGAGAAGGATGTGGCAGTCCACTCCTGAGGCAATCCCAAAACAATCAGCCATTGAAAACCCTATGAGGGTCGCTATGAGTTGGACACAACTCTACAGAACCTGACAACAACGACAATGCTGGGGGAAAGCTTCACGTTTCTGATGGCAATCTCTCTCTCTGTCCTGCCATGCTGATTCCTTCTCTCCCTTTTTAAAAATTTTCTGCAGTTGATGCAAACTACCCAGCTCTGTATTTCTTTACCCTTCTCTCTTATCTTACTTTTGGCTATATCTATCTGTTCAGTATGAATTTTAAACCATTATTTGTTGTTGTTGTTAGGTGCCATTGAGTCCATATCCGACTCATAGTGACCCTCATAGGGTTTTCAATGGGTGACTGTTTCAGGATTGCCTTAGGAGTGGATTGCCAGGTCCTTCTCCCATTTTTGCAGTGCTGTGAATCAAACTCAGGACCTCAGAGACTGCAGCACAGTGCTGTACCAATTGAGCTAAATCCCAGCCCTGATAAGCCATTACTTAAGCTCTCCTTTTTCTCTGAGTTTCAAGGCAGGTGTTATCTGTCTGCCATCTTTGATTACTCTCCATCCTCTCACTTTCAATATGTGGGTGACCTTGCCAGTGAGATGTGTTTCTTATAGACAAAAAATTGTTGGATCTTGTTTTTTAATCCAATCTGATAACCTATGTCTTTTAATTGGAGAGACCATTTATATTTAGGGTTAAGGTTGAGAGGGGTTTGTTGGTTCTGGTAATTGTGTTTGGTATTTTCCTTGTTGGGTCATATATTATTCCTTCTTTTCTTTCTCCTTTATTTATATTCAGGGTTTCTTGGGGTTTTGACTTCTCTTTAGTTTATCTGTTCCTAGTTCTCTTTAGTTTATCTGTTCCCCCCATGAAGTTTATTCTTTCCTATACTCTCATGGCAGAGACTGACTTTCTTCTTCCTGTGTGTGTAGGGTTCCTGTAAGTATCTTCTGCACTACTGGCTTGGTTGTCATATATTACTTTAGTGTGTGCTTGTCTAGGAATGTCTTTATTTCTCCATCAATTTTAAGTGATAACTCTAATGAATATAATAATCTTTGTTGGCAATTATTTTCTTTCAGGGCTTGAAATATATCATCCCATCATTCTCTAGATTTTAGGGTCTGTACTGAGATATCTGATATAATTCTGATGGGGTTTCCTCTGTGAGAGAGTTGGTATTATTCTTTCTTTCTTTTTTTCTTTCTTTCTAAATGTCAGTGGGGTAGAGAATAGTAAGTCATTTGCTAAATCTATTATGTAAATATTAAATCACTTTTGCATACACATTCATCATCTTATATAATTTACAAAACAGAATAAAGAAGATAAGAAAATGATTTAAATTTCAATTAATATGCAATAAAAACAAATGCCATCATGGGTTATATCTTCATTAATTTTTTTCTCACCCCTCCTTTTTCCCATGTATTCAAATAGTTGCATCGTGTATTTTGAGATTTTCCTCTACATTATTTCCCCTCCTTTTCCCCAATTACCCAAACTCCACTCCCACCTGCTGATCTCCACCCCCCTCCTTTCTGATCTGCTAATATTTTCTCTTCTTGGGAATGATTATTCCTTTTTATATACATAAATATGTATAATTATTTTTCTTTCTTTAAGATAGACTTTGCTCATGCATATAAGTGAAAATATATGGTATTTCTCTTCTTAAGTCTGTGTTAATTTATTGAAAATGATGTCCAGTTCCATACATCTTGCTACAAATGACATAATTTTATTCTTCTTTGCTGAGTAATATTCCATTCTGTATATATACTACAATTTTTTAATCCACTCCTATATTGCTGGACATCCTGATTGATTCTATAACTTTGTGATTGTGAAGAGTGCTGTATTAAATATGGACATGCAGATGTCCCTGTGGTATGATGGCTTATCTTCCTTTGGGTATATTACAAGGAGTGATATGGCTGGGTTATATGACAGTTCTATTCTTAGTTCTCTAAAGTGCCTCCATATTTGATTTCCAAAGTGGCTGAACTAATTTACAGTTTCACCAACAGTGTAAAATTGTTCCTTTCTCTCCACATCCTCATCAGCTTTTGCTATTGTCTTGTTAATCTTGGCCATTCTTACTGGAGTGAGATGGAATCTAAGTGCTGTTTTGATCTTCATTTCCCTAACAGCTACAGATATTGAGCATGTTTTTCATGTGTTTTTGGCCATTCATATTTCTTCTGTTGAGAACTGTCTATTCAGTTACATTGCCCACTTTATTGGATTATTTGTTCCTTGGGGTTTTGTATCTTGACTTCTGTCTGTATTCTAGAAATTAATCCTCTGCTATGTAGGGTGCAAAAATTTTCTCCCATTCTGTGTGTTCCTTCTTTACTCTGTTAATTATTTCCTTTGCTATACATAGCATTTTCAGTTTTATGCAATTTGTTGTTCTTGGTGCCATTTCCGGGAAATTTGGGTCTTGTTAAGGAAATGCTTGCCAATGCATTGGAATGTGTTCCCTACATTTTCTTCTAGTAGTTTAAAGATTTCCAGTTTTATGTTGAGGTCTCTGATCTTGTTTGAGTTGATTCTCATACAGATTGAAAGATATGGGTCTATTTTCAGTCTTCTCCACGTGGATACCCAATTTTTCCAGCACCATTTTTTGAAGAGGCTATCTTTGTTCCAGTGAAGATCATTAACCCCTTTTTTCAAAGCCCAGGTGGCTGTATTTATATGGGTGTATCTCTGGGTCTTTAATTCTGTTCTATTGATCTTTGTGCCAATTGTTGTACCAGTACCAAGCTGTTTTTACAACTATGGCCCTGTAGTATGTTTTGAGTCAGGTATCATGATACCTCCTGCAGCATTTTTGCTGCTTAAAATTGTTTTGGCTATACATAATCTTTTGTGCTTCTATATGAACTTTAGGATTGTTTTTTCTATTTTGGCAAAGTCTGTCATTGGAATTTTGATGGTGACTATATTAAATCTGTAAATCACCTTTGGTTGTATAGCCATTTTCAGCATATTAATTTTCCTGATCCATGATCAAGGGAGGCCCTTCCATTTGCTATTATATTCTGATATTTCTTTCTTCATTTTTTTGAAATTTTCCTTGTAGAGGTCTTTAGGGTCTTTGGTTAAATCAGTTCCTAAATATTTAATTTTTTCATAGATTATTTTGAATGGGATTATTGTATTGATTTCCTTCTCTTTCTGTTCACTATTGGTGTAAAGAAAGGCTACTGATTTTGGAGTGCTAATTTTGTATCTTGCTATTTTGCTGAAGGAGCTAATTAGCTCTAAGAGTTTTTAAGTGGAAATTTTAGAGTCCTTTAGGTATAGAAGCACATCATCTGTGAATAAGGATAATTGGACCTATTCTTTTCCTATCTGTATTCCTTAAATTTTTTCTTTGCCTGATTGTTCTGACTAGGACTTCAATCACAATATTGAATAGGAGAGGACAGATTGGACATCCCTGTCTTTTTCCTGATTTTGGAATTGTTTCAATTTTTCCCACTTAATATGATGTTGGCTATATATTTGTCATAGATGGCCTTTATGACGTTGAGATAAGTTCCTTCTATGCTTAATTTCTTCAGGATTTTTATCATGAATGGATGCTACCCTTTGTCAAAGGCCTTCTCAGCATCCATTGAGGTGATTATGTGACTTCTGTCCACAAGTGTCTTGATATGTTGAATTATATTATTTAATTTTCATATGTTGAACCTGACTTGCATCTGTGAAATGAAGCCCATCTGATCATAGTGTATGATCTTTTTTTATGAGTTGCTGAATTCAGTTTGCGAGTATTTTATGGAGGATTTTTGGTTCATTGTTCATCAGGGACATAGGTCTATACTGCTCTTTCTACATAGAGTCCTTATCTGGTTTTGGTATCAGGGTGATACTGGCTTCATAGAATAAGTTTGGAAATATACCTTCCTTTTATATTTTATGAAATAATTTGAGGAGAATAAGTATTAGTTCTTTTTTGAAGGTTTGATAGAATTCAGCTGTGAACCCATTAGGACCTGAGCTTTTGGGGGAGGTTTTTTTATTCTACCTCTAACTCTGTGGATGTAATGTGTCTGTTTAATTTCCTTATGTCCTCAGGGCTTACTTTTGGTAATTCATATGTGTTAAGAAAGTTGTCCATTTCTTTTGTATTTTCTATTTTGTGGAAGTACAATTTATCAAAGTAGTCTCTGATGCTCTCCTGGATTTCATTAGTATCCACTGTTATGTCTCCTTCATCATCTCTGATTTTTTTATTTGGGCCTTTTCTCTCTTTCTTTTGGTGAGTCTGGTTAAGGAAGTGTCAATTTTATTGATATTTCAAAGAACCAGCTCTTAGTTTCATTAAGTCTTTGCATTGCCCTCCTAAGTTTTATTTTGCTAGTTTCTGCTTTGATCCTAATAATCTCTTTCTGTGTATTCCTTTTGGGGTTGGCTTGTTGTTGGCTTATTTAATTTGGCCTTCCCTAACTTATTGATAAAGGCACTCATAACTATGGACTTCCCTCTTAGAACTGCCTTTGCTGTATTCCATATATTTTTTGTAGGATATGTTTTCATCCTCATTTGATTGCAGGAACTTTTAAATTTCCTCCCTAACTTCTTCAACGACTTATTGATCATTCATCTGAATGTTATGTAGTCTCCATGTGTGTTATTTAGTCTCCATGTGTTTGTAACATTTCTGAAGCTTTCTGCGCTTCTGGGTTCTAGTTTTATTCTGATGTGGTCTGGCCAGGTACAGGGGGTGATTTCAAGTATTTTTATTTGTTGATGCCATTTTTGTGGGCTAAAATTTGGTCTACTTTAGAAAAAGTTCCATGTGATCTTGAGAAGAATGTGTATTTCACATATGATGGATAGAATATTCTGTAGATATCTGTTAAGTCCAATTGGTCTATGGTGATGTTTAAGTCCATCAGTTCTCTACTAATTTTTTGCTTTGATGATCTGTCTCTTGAAATCTCCCATAATTCTTATGTCTGTACTGATTGCCAATGAAGTTTTTCATGAAGCTAGGTGCTCCCATATTTGGTTAATAAATATTAAGTAATGAGGGGAGTCAAAGATGGTGGACAGATAACACATGCCTTGAGACTTGGAGAAACAGGAAAGCTTAAATCATGGTTTAGAACTCATATTGAACAGTTAGATATAGTAAAAATTTAGATAAGAGATGGGTAAGAAAACACAGGTTAAGTAAATACCATCAACTGCTGAAAAATTTTTAAAAGGTAGAAGGAATCAACATGGCAGATCAGAGAGAGTGCACCATCAGAAATGTGGAGCTTTGTTCCAGCAGGAAGAGAAAAGTACTACCTTCACAGAACTCAGCCACCAGGAAACCCCCCATCAATTCCTCCAGTATGACATGAATGCACAGATAATGGAGAGTTTGGGAGATGAAAATATTGGAGTCCAAGGTGGTGAAGCACTACAGAAATTGCCACGGATGATCCCTCATCATCCCTATTGCAGACATGGAGAGCATACAGTCCAGGGAAAATTCCACATGGGCTCCTGGAGTTCAGCTTCACCATGGGGCACAGCCCCAGAAACCCACCAATGTCCTGCTAACAAAACATTGGCAGCTCTTCCTATGGAGAGAAATTGGTGAGTGAGCCCCCAAGGACAGAAAGCCTGGATGGCGCTGGCAGTGCAGTCCTCCATCTTCCTGCTATGGAGGTCCTGGCTGCACAGTTTGCAAGAGGAGAGCAGTGTGGCTCAAGTCTTACACAGGAGCACAGACCTCAGATCCATTAGATGTGACATGATATCATTGCACCCACTGCAGTGTAGGACCAACAAGTGAGCCCAGGGTCGGGACGCATGTGAGAGGGCCCAGGCTCACTACCATCTGCTCCTGCTATTTGGGCTGCACTTTCTGAGCAAAGACCTTGGGTCACAAGCTCTGCAGGGGAAGCAGAAGTCTTGGAAGGATGGCAGGGGACACACCACGTCCTTGCTAATTCAGCACTACCAGTGCACCCTCCAGTGCCAGTCATCAAAGCAGCGTGAAATTCAGTCCAGCCTGAGAGAGCAGTGTGGGCTTTCCAACATCATCCCCCACTAGAGGAACACAGCACAAAAACTCCTCCCCTAGCCTTGCCAATGTTCAGTAAGATGGCATGTAGAGAAAATCCCTTTCCTTGTGACAGAACTGAGAAATCTCAAAACAAAGCTTCCATCACCACTTAGGAAATTTTAAATAAGAAAATGGTGAAAATTGGACTATAGGCAGAGGCACCAGTAGGGGCAAAGCTGAGCAACAACCCAGCACAGCTTCCCCTGACAGCAACTGGCAAGAAGGAGATACTATGGGGCACCAGGAAAAGATGCTTTCCTGAGGAAAGTGTGGCAAGGTCCTCTTAGATAGTTGCTGGTTGCTGCTAGTAGGAGGGAATGCAGTCAAAGTGGAATATTTCATTTTCCCATTTTCTTTTCTTTTTCTTTTTTTCATTTTCTTTCTTTTTTTCCCATCTCTTCTCCCCTATCATCCCCCAGTAGAGAAGTAATCACAGATGCCACTCAGGCCCCCAGTCCCATTGGAACTATGAACTGAAGAGAGGTAAACTGAGGGGTGAAGTGTCTAGGGAATGGTGAAGAGTGAGATGAGCTGATAGTTCCCTGAGCCTAGGAGGACTGGTCCTGAACAAGGTGCATCTGGGGCCTGGAAGGACTGTGACTTGTAGTAATAGTGACACAGACTTGACAACCTAAGACACATGATTTATATTGTGTACTAATTGGAGGATGAGAATGCAGAGGATAGAGAGAAATGGAGGGAGGCAGTGCTGAATACAGAATCTGCAGCAGAACCTAGACATGGGGCACTGAGGCTACAAACTACAGGGCAGGGAGGTGAAAGAGAAGTGCTAGCAAATCATCATCAGCCAAACTGAAAGTAATGCTTGGGGGAAAATCTCTTTACACACAGAGGAGGTGGAACCTAGCACCCAAACCAAGCAATGGGCAAACCTCAACAGAAAAACACATGAAATATGAAGGACACAGTGGATGGGAAGATCCTATAGACCAAAGCTTCTCAACAGATAATATCAGGTAATCTCAATTTCTAGAGATGCAAGAATCAGAATTCAGAGTCTTGTTTATAAACATGCTCAGAGACATCAAAGAAACCACTACCAGCTTGCTTGAAGCTCTGGACAAAAAGGTATCTCATTTGGAGGATAAATTCTACAAAGAACTTGAAATTCTTCTTTAAAAATCAAACAGCAATCCTCCAGATGCAAGGAAAGTTAAATGAAATAAATATTTTAATAGAATCTTCTGTCTCCAGAATAGATGAAACTGAAAACAGGATAGTATTTACAGTTAGTATTTACAGGATAGTATTACTCAAAAGCCAAGATGGAGAGAATAATGAAACAGTATCAACAAGATCTTCATGAGATTTCTGACAAAATGAGAAAATGAAACCTAAGAAAGCCAGGGGTCCATGAAAGAGCATAAAACAACTCAAGAAGATTAGGGAATTTATTCCAAGAAATATTAAATGAAAACATCCCAAATATAAGGCAAGAGCTTGATACCTATATAATTGAATCATTAAGAACCCCAGATCCTCTGCACAACACATTATAATTGGAATGCTAAAGTTAGAGTGAAAAGAAGCCATTCTGAAAGTAGCAAAGGAGAAGTGCCAACTCACCTACAAAGGCAAATCCATCAGAATAACAGCAAACTTCTGAACAACAGCACTGAAAACAATGAAAGCTTGGACAGACATCATCCAAGCTCTGAAAAAGAATAACTCCCAACCAAGACTACATTATCCAGCAAAATAGAGGGTGAATACAAGACATTCCATGATATTGTTGCCCTGCTGAAATGATTCACAGCCACCAAGCCAGCATTTCAGAGTATCCTCAATCAACTACAATATACAGGGGAAGTAAGATAATCCCACATAGATGATTAGAGAAATAAACAATTAACATGAGAGGAAATTAAGAAAAATAAGATAAATATGAATCAAAAACAGTGACAAGTATTGATTTGATGCAAAATAATAAACACCTCTCAATAATTACTGTCGATGTAAATGGTCTTAACTCACCAAATAAGAGATATACACTGGCAAATTGGATGAAAAAACATAAACCCTCAATGTATGCCATTCCAAAGAATCACCTAACCCACAAAGAGCATAAAAGCTTGAGAAGTAAAGGTTGGAAAACAATATACCAAGCAGGGGGTAAAAAAAAAAAAAGCAGAAGTTTCAATACTAATTTCACATAGATTAAACTTCAATCCAAAACTAATTAGAAGAGACAAAGAAGGACATTCATATTACTAATAGGAACAGTCAACACCAGGAACATATAATATTACTTAATATATATTCTCCAAATGCATGCGCACATAGCTTCATAAAATAAACTTTATTGGAAATAAAGGAACATATTGGACCAGACATGATAATTATGGAATACTTGAATACCCCACTTTTGCCAAGAGACAGGTCATCAAAACAAAAAATCAGTAGAGAACTGAGGAGCTTAATTTGCATCTTAGGCCAACTGGAAATGACAGGTGTATACAGAATATTCCATCTACCTGATGAGGAGCACACATTCTTCTCAGCACCACATGGAACTTTTTCTAAGATAGGCCACATTTTAGTCCACATAAATCCCCTCAACAAATACAATAAGGTAGAAATCATCCCCTGTATCTTATCAAATCACAATGGAATAAAATTGCAACTCAAAAACAAGAAAAATTTAAGAAATTTTACAAATTCATGAAGACTAAATAATTCACTGCTGAATGATCAGTGGGTTATTAAAGAAATTAAAGCAGAAATTTAAAAATCTCTGCAATCAAATGGGGATGAGAACACATCCTACCAAAATTTATGGGATACAGAAAAAGCAATTCTAAAGGGGAATATCATAGCAGTGAGCACCTTCATCAATAAGTTAAGGAAGACCCAAGTAAATAACTTAATGACACATTTCAAGACATTAGAAAGCCAACAGCAAACCAATCCCAAAATGAACACTCAGACAGAAATTATCAAGATCAAGGCAGAGATATCCAAATTAGAAACTAAAAAGACAATTAAAAGAATTAATGCGACAAAGGGCTGTTTTTTAAAAGATTAATGAAATAGATGCCCCCACACCAATCTCACCAAAAGAAAGAAAGAAAAGGCCAAAAAAAAATTAAAGATGAGAAAGAAATCATAACCACCAAAACCAATGAAATCCAGAAAATCATCAGAGAATGCATTGAGAAATTGTACTCCCAAAAAATGAAAATACAGAGGAAATTGATAAATTTATTAACCCATACAATTTATCAAAATTAAGCCCCAAGAACATAAGCAACCTACACAGACTGGTTGTTGTTGTTGTTGTTGTTGTTGTTGTTGTTGTTGTTGTTGGGTGCTTTCATGTCAAGTCCAACTCATAGTGACCCTATGTACAGGAGATGGAAACACTTCCCAATTCTGTGCCAGGCACAAAATCTTATTTATGTTTAAGCCCATTATTGCAGAAACTTTGTCAACTCATCTGGTAGAGGGTTTTCCCTTTTTTTTCTTTTTGTTTTTGACCTGCCATTCTCCCAAACATGATGTCTTTCTCCAAGGATTGGTCTCTCCTGACTACATGTCCAAAATATGTAAAAGGCAGTCTAGCCATCCTAGCTTCGAAGGAGCACTCTGGTTGCAGTTCTTCTGGGACAGTTATGTTGGTTCTTTTGGAAGCCCATAGTATATTCAATAGTCATCTCCAGCACCATAATTCAACAGCATCAATTCTTTTCCTTTCTCACTTGTTCAATGTCCAGCTTTCACAACCATATGATGCAACTGAAAATACCATGGCATGAGTCAGGTGAATACTCATCTTCAATGTGACATCTTTACTTTTCAATGATTTAAAGAGATCTTTAGCCACAGCTTTTCCCAAAGCAATGCATCTTTTGATTTCTTGACTGTTGCTTCCATGGATGTTGATTGTAGAACCAAGCAATACAAAATCATGAACGACCTCAATCTTTTCTCCATTTATTGTGAAGTTGCATACTGAGCCAGTTGTAAGGATTTTTGTTTTACTGATGGTAAGTCTCAGTCAATACTGAAGCCTATGATCTTTGATCTTCATCAATAAATGTTTTAAATCCTCTTCATTTTCAGCAAGCAAAGTTGTGTCATTTGCACAGAAAAGGTAATAAACAACCTCCCAAGAAATAAGAGCCCAGGACTTGATGGGCTCAGAGAAGAATTCTACTAAACATTCAAAGAAGAATTAACACCTATTCTCCTCAAATTATTTTAAAAAGTAGAAAAGGAGGAGGCACTCCTAAACTCATTCTATGAAACCACTACCACCCTGATACTGAAAGCAGGCAAGGATGCATTTAAGAAAGAAACTATAGACCAATTTCCTTAATGAACATAGATGCAAAACTTCTCAACAAAATCCTGTCAAACCAAGTTCAGCAACAGGCAAAAATGAATATTCATCATGACCAAGTGAGTTTTATTCCACAGATGCAAGGAGGGTTCAGCATATGAAAATTGATCAATGTAATTCAACATATCAAGAGGCTTGCAAACAGAAGCCACATGATAATCTCAATTGATACTGAGAAAGCCTTTGACAAAATGCATCATCTTTTCATGATAAAAACCCTGGAGGAGGTAGGCATAATAGGAAAATATCTCAACATCATTAAGGTCATCTATGACAGACATATGGTTAATATAATATTAAATGGAGAATATTTGAAAACATTTCCTCTAAGATCAGGAACAAGACAAGGATGCCCACTCTCTCCTATCTTATTCAATGTTGTGATTAAAGTCCTAGCCAGGGCAATCAGACAAGAAAAAGAAATAAAAGGGATACAGATAGGTAAAGAAGTCAAATTATCCATAATCTCATATCCCATGATCCTTTACCTAAAGGACCCCAGAAACTCCTCTCAAAACTTTTATAGCTAATTAATTTATTCAGTAAAGTGGTAAGATACACAAAAGTAACAATCAAAAATCAGTAGCCTTCCTTTACATAAACACTGAGCTGGAAGAGAAAGAAATTAAGGCAACAATCCCTTTCATGATAGCCAACCAAAAACTTAAGTACTTAGGAATAAGTCTAACCAAAGACCCTGAAGATCTCTACAAGGAAAACTTCAAACCATTAAAGAAAGAAATCTCAGAGGATATTAGAAGGTGGAAGGACCTCTCCTGCTCATGGATTGGGAGAATCAATATTGTGAAAATGGCTATACTCCCCAAAGCAATTTACAGATTTAATGGAATTTCCATTAAAATTCTAATGACAGACCTTGCAGAAATAGAAAAAATAATTCAAAAATTCATATAGAAACACAAAAGGCCATGTATAGCCAAAACAATCTTAAGCTGCAAAACTAGCACAGGTGGGATCACAATCCCTGACTTTAACCTATACTAGAGGCCTATAGTAGTATGAACAGCTTGGTACTGGTCCAAAAATAGGCCTAAAGAGCAAAGGAACAGAATTGAGGACCCAGAGATATACCAATGCACCTATAGCCACCTGATCTTTGACAAAGGAGCTGAGCACTCAAATTGGAGAGAAGATAGCTTCTTCAACAAATAGTGCTGGGAAACTTGGATTTCTACCTGCAGAAAAATGAAAACTTAGACCTGTTCCTCCCAATTGGCCTGAGAGTTAATTCAAAATAGATAAAAGACCTCAACATCAAACCAGAAACCTTAAAATTACCAAAAGAAAATATAGGCTACATGCTCCAACATATAGACATAGGGAAGCATTTTGTTAATATGACTCCAATTGCTCAGGAAATTGCAACAAAAATAGACAAATAGGATTATATGAAATTAAAAAGATTCTTTCCAGCAAAGGAAACAATCAACAGAGTCAAGGAAGAACCTACTGAATGGGAGAAAATCTATTCACATCCAACACATCTGACAGAGGACTAATTTCTAGAATTTACAAAGAACTCAAGAAATTCCCAAGACAATAAATAATCCAATACACAAGTGGGCAAAGTAACTGAACAGAGAGTTCTCAAATGAAGAAGTTCATAAGGCAGTGACGCATATGACAAAATGCTCAATATCCCTACCCACTAGGGAAATGCAAATCAAAACAACTCTGAGATTCCACCTAACTCCAGCAAGAATAGCCAAGATCAACAAAAAAATAATTAAAAATATGATGACATTATGGAGAAAGAGGAACTCTCTTACATTGTTGGTGGAATTGTAAATTTGTTCAACCACCTGGAAAATCAATATGAAGATACCTCTATAAACTAAAAGTTAGAATTGCCATATGACTGAGCTATACCACTACTGGGAATAGACCCAAAGGGAGATGAGTCCTCATACCACAGAGACATCGGCATCTCCATAAGCAATACAACATTTTTCCAATAGCTAGGACATGGAACCAACCAAGGTGCCCATCAAGAGCAGAGTGTGCTCTGTGGTGCATATACACAATGGAATACTATTCAGCAATTTAAAAAGTGAAATAATGTCATTTGTACCAAAATGGATGGAACTGGAGAACATCATCTTAAACAAATGAGCACAAGCTCAAAAAAATGCCGTATGTTCTCACTCATATGTGTGAGCTGAAACATACTTAAAGGAAAAGTAAATCCTGTACATAACTTGATACATAAAAATGCACAATTATACTTAGCAAAGAAGGACAATATAAAGAGTAGAAAGAAGAAGGGAGGGAACTAGCAGATGGAAATGAAAATTGAGTAAGGTGGGATGGAGAGGAGGGTCAGTGTGGAGAGATGAATGGGGAGAGGATGATCCCAATGTAAACAGTGAAACTTCATGAGTACATTGGAAAAATAGGGGAATATAACCCAAATAAGCATTTGAGTTTTACTACATATTAGCCATAAGGCCCCATAAACTTTGTGCATTGATAAAAGTGTTGCCAGAAGTGATATAAAGGATGCATAATGGAAAAATCCAATGCTGTATTAATCTGTACCCCATCATCAGTTACTAATGAAGTAGAAAAGAAAAATAAGCCTATAATTTGGATACCCCCTTAAAAATATTAAGTAACATTATGACTTCTTGCTTGACTGTTCCTTTTACTAATAGTAATGACTATCTTTGTCTCTTCTGATTAGTTTGAGATTGACATCTAATTTGTCAGAAATTAGCATTGCTACCCCTGTTTTTGTTTTTGATTCCCACATGCTTGGTGTATTGTTTTCCAGCCTTTAATTTTGAGATCTTTATGGTCTTTGTGGATGAGATGAGTCTCTTAAATCCCACATATTGAGGGTTTCTCTTTTTTAACCCAGGTGGCTATTCAGTGACTTTTGAATGGTTAGTTGAGATCATTTACATTTAAGATTATTGATCATTTACATTTAAGGTAATTATTGAGAGGTGTTTATTATTCTGCATCACTTTGGTATTTGTTTTTATTCTCCAGTTCACATTCAGATTGTTGTATTAATGAACTCCCCTCATGTTTTTTATTCATTTCTTTGGTCATACATTTGGACTTGTCTTGCTCCTCCATATGCAGTATTTCATTAAGGCTGTTCTGCAATGTTGGCTTGGTGGTCACAAATCACTTAAACTTGTCAATATCATGGAATGTCTGAACTCTATCTATTTTAAAAGATAGCTTTTCTGGGTAAAGTAATCTTGGCAGTTATTCTTTTTCAGAAATTTAATGGTCTCTGGTCATGCTTTCCTTGCCTTTAATGTTGTTGTGGAAAAGTCAGCTATTATTCTCATGGGCTTGTCTTTGCAAATGAGTTGGCATTTCTCTCTAGAAGCTTTTAAAATAGCTCCTTTGCTCTCTAGATTTAGCATTTCACTTATAATGTGTCATGGTGAGTATCTGTTCTGGTCTACTCTATTTGGAGTTCTGGATACTCCTGTCATGTAGTTATCTATTTTTACCCTTAGGTATGAGAAGTTTTCAGCTATTATTTCATTGGAAAGATTTCCTATCCCCCTACTACTATTATCAGCTCCTTCATGAACCCCCTCTATTTGTATATTTTTTATTAGAAATTTTTAATGTACATCATAATGTGATTCATTTTGACATGCTTTTCATTGTGACAATTTTCATATATGAAATTTGATAAGCATTATTCATATAGGTTACCCCTTATTATAGACCTCTTGAAATTATTGATCATAATTCCTCATCTTTCTATTTTTCTTGGCATCTAAATAGATAATTTCTTGTAGATTTTTCCTGAGTATCAGAAATCCTGCTTTGGGCTTCATCCAGTCTGAATACTGAAGATTCCACTGTTATTTTAAGTTGATGTACTTTGTTTTGTAATTCCAGTATTTCTGTTTGATTCTTCTTCAGGATCTCATTTTCTCCTAAGTTAGGTACTTTTTATTCCTGTGTTTCAGTTGCTCTTATCTCTGGTTGTGGTGTCTTTAGATCTTTCAAATATTAGCAAGGCACGGTAGTGCACACCTGTAATCCCAGCAGCTTGGGAGGCAGAGGCAAGAGGATCGCAAGTTCGAGACCACAGGCAGTCTGCATAATTTAGTGAGACCCTGTCTCAAAAAGTAACAAAATGGGCTGAGGGTGCAGCTCGGTGTTCCAGCACTTGCAGAGCATGCAAGCGCAAGGCCCTGGGTTCAACCCACAGTACTGAAAAAAAAATCTTTCAAATATTTATAAGCAGACTTCTAAATTCTTATTCTGGTATCTCTAAAATTTGAGTTACTTTAAAATCATCTGTTGAAGGGTTTTGGTAATTGGGGCATCTTGTCTAACTTGATATTTTATGCTTCATGTGGTTTTATGTTGAGACTTTCCTATTTCCTGGTCTGAGCATAACTGCTCTATGTCGCTGGGATTGCCCTTGATACAATGCCTACTTTTGGGATCTTGGACTCTGGTTTTAACTCAGAGGGTGGAAAACTTTCTGCTGCCAGAGTAATAGCTTCATCCACTCTTGCCTTTATAGGCTTGATTTTGTTTTTTGCTTGATGCCTAGTAATTTTTAAGGAAGCACCTCTTTCTTATATGTAATATTGATAAATCTGTGCCAGTGTGAACTTTCCAAGAAGTCCAGCAAAAGCAAGAGTGAGAAGTGTCCTATTTTGGTTTTGATGAATAAATTTGGGAGATGTTAATTAACTAGTGTAACCTAAAGCAACTACTAGTTGGAATTCATGATTAGTGAGGTTGGTAGTAAAATGTTACACAGTCTCTGGACATAGAGGGAGAGATAAAGTGGTGTGGGAAAAGCTAGATAGAGTCCTAGGAATCAACCAACTCATCAGAGGCATACACAAAACTTTAATAATAATAATAACAACAACAACAACAACAACAACAACAACAAATACCCACCAAAAAAACCCCAGAGCCACTCAACACACACATACAAACACACACATACACACACATGAACAAAACACAACAAAACAAAAAATCCAGAACCACTCAACTTGTGTCGATTCAGGCTTCGTCACAGTCACTCCTTTCTTTATGACTTGTGCTTCCACTCCAGATGTTATTAAAAAGCCTTCGCAACCTTTCCTTCCTTCCTCCATCACAGCTCATATATCAGAGAGGGGGTGTTCCATCCAGTTTCCTCTACCCATTCATGAGATGATCCAGTTTTTGTCCCTTTGACCCACAAACTGTCAGGATCTCCACCAGGTCTCCAAGTGTAGCACCCTCAGTGGCCAATCCCTCTGAAATTGCACACTGCAAACACTTGTACACTGATGCTCTCTGGGGTAATTACAGCTTATGAACCTGGACTAACTATATCCTCAAACTATCCCAAACAGGCCTGGACAGTTCTCATTTGGGACCCACTCCATGCTCTAGCAGGAGACAAGCCTCCAGGGGGTTCCAAGTTGGAGTACTCTCAGTAGCTCCCAATTTTTCCGGGTCACGAGTAGCTTGCCTTCTGGATTGTTCAATTAAATATGTGTGATTTGGAGCACTTTCTTTATCTGCTGGGAGCATCTCAGTGTTATATTACCCAAGACCTCCCCCTCTTCCCAGGGTGGTTTAGGGATTATTTACTTAAATGTACTATGTCCTGTATTCCTTTGGCTACAGCTCCTTAATTGCTCTGGGATACTGGGGGAAGGGGTTAAGGAAAAATGGTGACATTTTGTCTCACTATGCTGGCTTTCACAGCATTACTTCTTCACCACAGGCATTAGCTGCATATTCCTGCAGCACATGTTCCAAGGTCAGCCTCAGATTTTCATTGATCTGCTCTGACTTTCAGGAGGGCTCAAATTACCCACATGAGTATACAAATTTCCCTGTCAGGGCAGGCTCCACTGGACCTCCAGTCTTATTCCTTGCAGTACTTCTGAGAGATTGCTTGAGAGTCACTGTCTGTATCAGCCACAGCTGTCTGTCTGCAAATAGTCACCTATGGTGAAGTTTTTATTTCATGTGTGTCAGTCTCCATGCCCCAACTCTTCTGTGCAGACAGAGGTTCACTCGACACTCACAGTTGCTTTCCTGGAGTGTGCACCTCTGAAGTGGTACCCCATTTGTCCCACTTCTTCAGCCTTAAAATTTACTGCTTTTGGTCTAGTGTCATAGCATAACCCAATTTCCACTAGTTTTAGGGACTCTCCAGAATCTCTGTTCTACATAAAAACATTTAAGACTGTTCCTAACTCTTTTTTCTTCCCTAGATAAAGCATGGCTCCTTTCAGTCTATCATTTTGGATCCCTCTGAGTTGGTGTTTTTCTCTTACAGTTTTTAATATTGTTTCTTTATTCTGTAATCTTGTCATTTAAATTATGTGTCAGAAGGAAGTTCTTCTCTTGTCATGTCTATTTGGTTTTCTAAATTCCTCTTGCAGTTTTATGCCCATTTCTTTCCTTAGATTTGGGAAATATTCTGCTATAATTTCACTGAGTAAGTTTTCTGTGCCTTTAGTATTTTTGTTTGTTTTGTTTTGTTTTCATCTCAGCTCCTTCTGCTCTCCTGTGGGTTCTCAGGGTTGGTCACTTGAGAATGTCCCCAAGTTCTTGAAAGTTATTGTCATGCTCTTTTACTTATTTTCTAAATGTAGTATTTCCTCAACCTTGTCTTACATCCCTGAGAGCCTACCTTCTACTTAATCTAGTCTACTGGTGATGACTTTTTTTTTTTTTTTTTTTGTACTGGGGGTTGAACCCAGGGCCTCGCACTTTCATGCTTTGCAAATGCTATGCCACTGAGCTGCACCCTCAGCCCCCCTTTTTTTTTTTACTGTTTTGAGACAGGGCCTCACTAAATTATGCAGACTACTGCTGGTCTCAAACTTGTGATCCTCTTGCCTCCATCTCCCAAGTTTCTGGGATTACAGGTATGCACCACCTTTCCTGGCTCCAGCATTTCTGTTTGGTTTTTTCCTTTCAAAATCTCAATTTCCTTGCTTAATTTCCCATCCATTTTGCTGACTTTGTCTTCTGCATTGGTGACTTTCTGATCTAGATGCAGTATTAATTTCCTTAATTAGTTCATTTTCTTGTTTGTATCTTCTTTGAAGTCACTGATCATTTTTACAAGTAGATT
This sequence comes from Pedetes capensis, assembly GCA_007922755.1. Taxonomy (NCBI): domain Eukaryota; kingdom Metazoa; phylum Chordata; class Mammalia; order Rodentia; family Pedetidae; genus Pedetes; species Pedetes capensis. The sequence continues at coordinate 10,940 of VMDO01014941.1, read as the reverse complement.
TTTTAATTCTTTGTTTGACATCTCAACTATTTCAGTATCTTTGGATTCAGTAGTTAAAGAATTATGGTCTTTTGAAAGAGATGTATTACCTTGATTTTTCATATTTTATGTGTTTCTGGTCTGTGATTTGTGCATCTGAAGTGGGGATATCTCTTCCCCACTTTGGGCATCTTTATTTTTTCTATTTGGAGGTCTTCATAATGAGCAGCTTTCTTTTGCAAACACAGTCTCCAGAGTCACTCTGAGAGAGGAAGACAAACCACTATAACAGCACATACAGGAATACACTTAAGATAACCTAAAGCTGATTATGGAAGGCAGAATGGGGAGGAGAAACAACATAAATAGATAAGAGGAGAGAGGATAACCTCAATGTAAATAATTCAACTTCATGAGTACATGGGAAAAATAAGGGAATATCACCCAAATATGCATACAAGTTTTATTACATATTAGTCAAAAGGCTCCATATACCACCTAAGTTGATGAAAGTGCAACCAAAAGTGATTTAATGGTTGCATAATGAAAAGGGCAAATGCTGCATTACTCTGTACCCCACCAACATTTGCCAATAAAGGGAGGGAAAGATAACTTAAAACCAATTGCTGCACTAATGCTCATTGAACAAAGAGTGGCAATAATACTACAGAGTAAGCTATGAAGTTACAAAATATTTAGAAGGAAGGTATATATGGCATTTGCCTGAAGTAAGAAAGGGGGCAGAAAAAGGGGAGATAGGAGGATCCCACAAGAGTGAAGAAAAAGAAAGGAAAAAGATCTAGAAAGGAAATGAAAGTTTGGCAGAGGGAGGGAAAGGAGCAAAAGATTTTTTTAAAATATTGCACAATAAAGAAAACAAACAGAATTAGGTAAATATAAGCAGAGCAATTGGGGCTGGGATTTAGCTCAGTTGGCAGAGTGCCGCTCTGCAGTCTCTGAGGTCCTGAGTTTGATTCCCAGTACCGCAAAAGTGGGAGAAGGACGTGGCAACCCACTCCCAAGGCAATCCCAAAACAATCTACCATTGAAAACCCTGTGAGGGTCGCTATGAGTCGAACACAACTTGACGGCACCTAACAACAACAAAGCAGAGCAATAAGAAGTAGTAAGCCTAAGAGATTTAAAGTATAATAAATAGAAGCAGAGAGAGAGATAGGCAGGAAAAAAAAAACTAAAAAGAGGTAAAAGATGAAAATTCCATTAGAAAAAAAGGGAAAATAGAAGATGAAAATTAACAATGAAATGAGGGAAGAATAGAAAAAAAGGGAAAAAAGAGCTAGACACCAACTTGCTCCCATGTGACCCCACTGTCTCTGGGATCTGCCCTGGAGGATCTTGAGTCCTAGGCCAAAGGCAGCCTGCACAATTTACTGTGATCCTGTCTCTAAGCAAAAATAAGAAAAAAGCTTGGGGTATTGCACAGTTTCATAGCATCTACCTGATGCAGAGCCCTTGATTCAATCCCCAGCACAGCAGGAATAAAGAAATAAAGAAGAAATACTGGCGAGGCTTCTTTCTGTGGCCTCTACTATTGGAGGACCTGGCAACCCCCTCCCAAAAATCAGTCTGCCATTGAAAACCCTATGAACAGCAGAGAAGTACTGACAATAGTATTTCCCCTGTTGTACAGAGGGTCGCTATGAGTCGGATACCGACTCGATGGCACCTAACAACAACAACAACTACTATTGGAGTCTGTTAGATGGAGGCGGTGGTCAGTTGGGGATGGAGGTTTTTTTGAATCTGACCACTGACAGTCTATAGTTCCCCTCAGAAGATGGAGTCCTCTTTTCTCCCCTGGAAGTGAGCTTCCTTCTGAACAACTTTCCTGAGCATCTTGCTGCCTGAGTCTTTCAACACGTCAAGTGTCTCATCTCTCCCTTCACTGTAACTGCTTGCTGCAGCTGTGAAGCACTCTGGGGGAGGGGGTAGTTCAGCCCCAGGCTCTTTAACAGTGATGATTCTTTGTTTTCAGGTCCCCTAGGGTAGCTCAGTCTCACGCATTAGGTTCTTTCTCATTATGGTTCTGGGTCATGACCCTCAGAGATATGAAACATGGGAAAGAGAGATACTTCTGCAATGTTGAACCCCCCAGTCAGGAAGAGACACTGTTACTCAAAATCCCCAGAAGAGGTAAAGGGCTTCAAAAACTGTGGGCTTGTCTTATAGGCCTGCCAGTCTGACAGCCAGGGCTGTCTGGTTTACCTCTTTAGATGAGGTCTCCATTTCCCCTCTCCCACAGGAAGCCAAGGCTGGAGATGTGCCCTGTTTGGTTCTTCTTGCTGCTGAGCTCTATTCTGCCACCTGGGACCATCTCACAATCTCCTGTGTCATTTCTGAACTTTTGCTTCTTTGGAAAAGAGTCCATTCATTCCTCTACTAACTACCCTGTTTTACTACCTCATACATGTTATTGTTGTTGTTAGGTGCCATTGAGTGAGTGTCAGATTCATATCAACCCTATGTACAACAGATTAAACATTATTGTTAGTGCTTCTCTCCTATTCATAGGGTTTTCAATGGCTGATTGGTTTTTTTGGAGTGGATTTTTTTTGGAGTGGAGTGGAGTGGAGTGGTCCTTCTCCCAAGCCTACAGCACCTGGTGTTCCCTGGTGGTCTCCTATCCAAGTACTAACCAGGCCCAACTCTGTTTATCTTTGGAAATCTGATGGGATCAGACACTACATTGGTATGACTGTAGGCACCTCATACATAGGATGCTTTTAGTCTGCCATCTTAAACTAGAAGTCTTCAGGGGTCATCTCTTCTTCACTGGGCTCCCAAAGTTGCCCAGCAACCATTTGAACTCCTTCATCAATCTCTTGTTGGCTTATAGGAACATTTCTCAACTTTTTTCTTGCATTGATCAAAATTGTAATAGAAACTGTCACTTTTACTTGCCATGCATTGTGGTGAATGATTTTTCTTTATAAATTATTTAAGAGCTATCTACAGTTTAGAGGTAAGGAACTGAGGATCCATGAATTTCATTGATTTTCTCAAGATAACACTATCAGGTCCAAATATATCTGAATTCTAACAACACCTCAAAATACCTTATCCTTTCACTCATCCTATGTTTTATTCCTTTCTACTTCAAATGAAGATACAATCCTACTTTGACTGAAAATCATCAACTTCTACTGCTGATTTTTTTCCCTTCCTTCTTTTGTTCCATGGCAAGGATTAATGACTAGTGTATCTTACACTGTGCTTGGTACTGGAGAGTTGTTAGCAAGGTCCTTGGGCTCAGGTCATTCATTGTCCAGAATACAGCCTCATGAATCCATAACTACCACACAAATTGGCAAGCACTAGGGGAAGGAAACACAGAGCTCCAGAGAGCCCATGAGTAGGAGCACCTTACCTACAGAAGGCCCATCAGGGAAATTTTTCCCTGCTCTCCTCAACCAATCTCTTCTATTTTAAAACCAAACCAATTAGTTTTGGTTTGCCCTCTAGCTACTGTTCTATTTCATCACCTTTATTTCATTGTTTGTTATTTAGCTCAGTTGGTAGAGTACCACTGTACAGTCTCTGAGGTCCTGAGTTCGATTCCCAGCACCACAAAAATGGGAGAAGGACCTGGTAATCCGCTCCTGGGGCAATCCTGAAAAAATCAGCCATTGAAAACCCTATGAGGGTGGCTATGAGTCAGACACGACATGAAGGCACCTAACAACAAACAACAACAATTTCATTGTCAAGTTTTCCTTTGCTTCCTTACCAACTCCTCTGGCCTCAATCCCCTGTACTCTGGCCTCCAGTTGAATTATCATGCTTGTTCTACAATCTCAAAGGCTGTCAATAACCTCCTAACAAACAGAGACAACCATTTTCAGTCTTCATCCCACTTGCACTCTGAATCATTAGACATCAATGACAATTCCCTTCTTGAGATGCTTTTGGGTTTCATGATATTGTCCACTAATTGTGCCACTCTTGCTATTTTGCCTATTTGGTTTCTTTTTATAGTTACTCTTTATAAATACGAGCTCTTTTCATAAGACTCAGCCTTGGACTTCAGCTTTGCTCTTCCTGAATGACCCTTTTTCCCCTTCACTCACTCCTTGTCTTGGGGACATTTTCTACACCACTTGAATTTCAGTTTGACAACAAGTAACAAAGGCAGTAAAGCAAGAATGGATTTAAAAAGAAGGAAGCTTATTTCTTGCTTATTCATAAAATTCATAGCCGGCAGCTCAAAGTTGATCAAAGAGTTCACAAGGTCATCATGAACCCAGACTTCTAGTTTTCTGCCCTGCCATCCTCAGTATTTGGCTTTATCTTTTGATCTCTAACATCTGTCTGAAATGCAGCTATCATGGAATTCCAGTCTAAAAGAAGGAAGGAAGAGATAAAGAAACTATTTCTCCTCTTCTTAAATACATTGATGACATATACAATATTTTTACTTTCATCCTATTTTCCTGATCTTAGTGACATGACCACACTTAGCTAGCAGAAAGTAGGGAAATGTAGTCTTATTCTAGGTGACTATATGCCCTTCTAAAAATTAGAGATTCTAGCTGGTCATGGTGGTGCATGCCTATAATCTCAGTGATTTGGGAGGCAGAGGCAGGAGGGTTGCATGTTTGAGACCAGAGGCAGTCTGCATAATTTAGTGAGACCCTGTCTCAAAAACAAGTAAAACAGTGGGCTGGAATTGCAGCTCAGTGGTATAGCACTTGCAAAGCATGCAAGTACAAGGCCCTGGGTTCAAGCCCCAGTACCAAAAAAGAAAAATTAGCAATCCTATCATAAATAAAAGAGAGAATAAATATTGGAAAACAGCTAGCAGATTCTTCAACTCTCCTTTATCCTAACAGTACTTCAAGCCTATTCTCTGTCCCTATTTTTCAGACTTCCAACTGCTTATGTAGATGGTCCATTATCATCTCAGATTCTTTATTTCTAACACTGAATTTGTCTTTTCCCTTTGAGTTCTTTCTAGCATAAACTTTATCAGTTTTCTATGATTAGTTTTCCACTGACAAAAAGTAGTAACTCAAGACATATTGTTAAACAATTGAATTCTATTAGATAGTTCCTTATATTTTGCCTTTCTTTTCACTGTCTTTCAAACCCAGTCTTTCCTTTCCATTCCCATTATTGTCCCCTGGTTCATGCCCAAATGGCTATAATGGCCTCTTAAATTATCTCTCTACTAAAGGTTTTCTTTCCTCTTATTCTTTCTATACATAATTACTACATTACAATGACCCTCAAACATTATTGTAGACTTTATCCTTAAAAACTTTAATAGGTCTACCTTTGGGATAGACCTCAAATTCAAGAGTGCCCCAAATCTAAACCTACTATCTCCAGCTTTACCTCTCTCTAGTCTGTTATACAAATCTACATTCATCCAACTGCCCTCAAATGTTCTGCTTCTAAGGCAGCCATGGTAGCACATCCCTGTAATCCCATCACCCAGGAGGCTGAGGCAGAAAGATCACAAGTTCAAGGCCAGTCTGGACAACATAGTAAGTTTAAGGCCAGCCTAGGCCATATAGTGAGATCCTGTCTCAAAAAACCACCCCCACTCCTACGCGCGCGCGCGCGCGCACACACACACACACACACACACACACACACAGAGTTCTGCTTCTAAGCTTTAATTCAAAGCCCAAGGACCTAAGACACTTTTCCTTTCCCTTTTTGCCCTTCAAGATTCTCAAATTCTACTCTTTTTTAGTTTTTTTTAAACCACTATGGCTGGACTTTATGAAGAAGAATGCTACATTAGAATTGGAGGAAGACTCATTAACAACCTGTGTTATGCAGATGACACAACTCTGCTTGCTGAAAGTGAAGAGGATTTGAAACATTTACTGCTGAAGATCAAAGAACATAGCCTTCAGTATGGATTGCCACTAAACATCAACAAAACAAAAATCCTTGCAACTGGGTCAGTATGCAACTTCACAATAAATGGAGAAAAGATTGAGGTTGTCCAAGATTTTGCATTACTGTTCTACAATCAACATCCATGGAAGCAGAAGTCAAGAAATCAAAAGATGCATTGCTTTGGGAAAAGCTGTGGCTAAAGATCTCTTTAAAGTATTGAAAAATAAAGATGTCACATTGAAGATGAAGATGCACCTGAATCATGCCATGGTATTTTCAGTTGTATCATATGGTTGTGAATGCTGGACATTAAACAAGGGAGACAGGAAAAGAATTGGTGTTTTTGAATTATGGTGCTGGAGATGATTATTGAATATACTGTGGACTGCCAAAAGAACCAACAGATTTGTCCTAAAGGAAGTGCAACCAGAGTGCTCCTTGGAAGCAAGGATGGCTAGACTGCATCTTACATATTTTGGGCATGTAGTCAGGAGGGACCAATCTCTGGAGAGGGACATCACATTTGGGAGAGTGGCAGGTCAATGAAAAAAGGAAAACCCTCCACCAGATGGACTGACAAAATGTCTGCAACAATGGGCTTAAACATGCATAAGATTGTGTGCCTGACATAGAATCAGCGAGTGTTTCTTTCCACTGTACATAGGGTCCCTATGAGTCGGACTCAACTTGAGGGCACCTAACAACAACAACAATGGCTCAAAGTGACTTCTCTCTTCTTTGAACTCCTACTGAAACTACTGTCTATACCATTCACTTGAGTTTATCATGTACTATCTCATATTGCGCCTGCAGCCGTAGCACAGTGGCATCCAATCCCATCAGATCTCGGAAGCTAAGCAGGGCTGGGCCTGGTTAGTATTTGGATGGGAGACCACCTGGGAACACCAGATACTGTAGGCTTGGGAGAAGGACCTGGAAACCCTCTCCCAAAAATCAATCAGCCATTGAAAGCCCTATGAATAGCAAAGCAACACTGACAAAGTGTTTCGCCTATTGTACATAGGGTCACTATGAGTCAGATACTGATTCAATGGCACCTAACAACAACAACAACAACATCTCATATTGCAAAGCAAAGGTACGTCTTATTTCCCTAACCACATATTAAATTCCCCCTAAAAGAGAAGGAACCTCTTTGTCATAGACCAGTATAATATATTTCATAAGTCCTCAAGACATGTGGGAGTGCTTGCCCATGTATCCACACAGTATAAGGGATGGCCTTGTACATGGTAAGCAAGTTGTCTGCCACTGAGCTCAGCCTCTTGTCAAGACATTTCCATGTCTTAAGTTCACTCTGAAATTGAGTTTTGCTACGGTTCCCCCAAGTGATAATACAGCATTTGGGTCCCTTTATCACCTAGAAAAGTAAATATTGGAGTTGATTGATATATTGTGTCTTTTAAAAACCTGAAGTAATTTAAGAAAAGAATGAAATCCACCAAGAGTACCCAAAACCATCCTTCTGGGAATTACTTGAATTAGCTCATAAAAATGGCTTTAAACGAGATCCACCATGGCCCTGGCATTACCAAGATCTGTGGAAGCCTTCAAAAACTTTACGGGTCATGTACTAACTGACTATGATCAGCCCTTAAAATAACTAATATTTATTTTAACTTGATGGTTAACAAAGCACTTCTATCCATTACACCTTTTGCTTAAGTAGATAAGGCCAATATTATAGTTACTATAGACTCAAATATTTTGTGACTTCATTAATGTTGATTAGTTTGTAAGTAGGTACCCAGTAAGGCAACTACATCTTCTACCTCCCTGTCTTTCCACTCAATGGTTCTTTCCACTATGGTTTTGTCATTGCCTTTCTCATAGCACTGTTGGGAGTGTTTAAAGCTGGCAGAATCTTTATCTCATGCCTGAGCAAACTCTTTTCCTTTTCTCTACAAGCTTTGGGGTTTTGTCAACACCACCAGTAATGCAAACTGCAGGAAGACTTCACCTAGCTTCGCCTACACAAAAACCCCTACTGTCTGATCATTCGTTGATAAGCCAGCATCACTTCCTGAATGACTTGCTACAGGAGATGAGAAATATTGGCATCACACACCAACCACTTGTGGCTGCAAGTACACCCTAATACTAAGAGGCTCTCCGCCTCAGCAAACAGCCTCCACACTTCTGGGGTTTGGTGAGAAAACTTACTAGAATTAGAAGTCCCATGACCTACTCATCTTCCCAGACCTAACCTGAATCCACAGAGTGCAAGGACAATTTAGGCAATACAGCTTCATGTGAAAAAAGTCTCAAGATGTGGGAGATCTCATACCAGGATTGGCTATAAAATGTGTGGGACTCAGTGCAAAATGAAAATATAGGGCCCTTTGTTTAAAAAGTATTGAGAATTTTGAGGTTGCATAGCAGCAATAAACCAAGTTCAGAATCATTCTAAGCTCAGGCTCTGTACAACTACATGGCTGATAGGACTATATCTGAAACATCCAGATATTCAGGCTGCAGCACTCCAATTGCCCTCTACTACATTTCAGCCAGGTGAAACAGTTTATCTGGGAAGAAGGAATGTTAAAGGATTTTGGCAAAGTATGACTGCCACCACTGAAGGCAGCATTAAGCTAGCTTTCTGCCTAATCCTATTGTGTTTACCATTTGGTACTCATCACTGCATTTCTTTTTAAAACACATCTGTCTTTTTCTTTGGATTATGAGTTCCTCAGGGTGGCAGTGATGTCCTATTTATCACTGTGGCCCTAATATAACATCTGGTACATGCTCTTGTCGGGTGCCATTGAGTTGGGTCCAACTCACAGTGACCCTATGTACAGCAGAATGAAATGCTACTTAACACTGTGCTATGCACATGATCTTATGTTTGAGCCCAATGTTGCAGGCACTATGTTCCTTCTCAGTTTGAGTAGTGCCACATCAGCAAATGGAGGTCACAGGGGTTTTACTCCATTCCCATCACTAAGATTGACTTTACTTTGAGACAGTACCTAACAACAACTGCTACTTTGAGGAGGAAACTCTTCCCCAGTGGTTTCTTTAATGCCTTCTAGCCTGGGGGCTCGTTTTCTGGTACTATATTTGACAGTGCCTCTCTGCTATTCATAGGGTGTTCAATGGCTAACTGTTTCTAGACTGGACTGCCAGGTCCTTCTATCTAATCTGTCTTAGTCTGAAAGTTCAGGTAAAACCTTTCCCCCATGGGTGGCCCTGCTGGTATCTGAAATACCGGTAGCATAGCTTTCAGCATCACAGCAACACATAAGTCTCCACAACATGACAAGCTGACAGACATATTGAGGATCTGTACATAGTTTGTTGTTGTTGTTAGGTGCCATCGAGTAAAGTCTGACTCATAGTAGCCCTCATAGGATTTTCAATGGCTGATTGTTTCAGGATTGTTTTGGGAGTTGACTGCCACATCCTTCTCCCATTTTTGCAGTGCTGGGGATCAAAACTGGGTCCCCAGAAAGTATAGAGCAGCACTGTACCAACTGAATTAAACCCCAACCTCAGCACAGTTAGTACTTAATAAATGATTGTAGACAAATGTTCCTGTTATTCCCCTATCAACCCTTTTCCCCTAGGGCCTTGTAACATCATCTGTATTTAGCCTGGCTTCTCTAACTAAGTCATCAGACCTTACCTGGGATGCTCCTCCTAAATCAAAGTTTCATTAAACTGAAAGGAAAGAAGCTAATGTCATCAGTCCTGGTGCTCCTGCAGTAGTTATTGAGCTAAAGGAAAAGGGTAGCCATAGTGAGACAGATCCATCAGTTTAAGAAATTCCTTCATTTTTGTGACACTTCAAAGTGACTTGCATTCTCAATGGCCCCTATTCTTGTTTTTTAGATGCCAAGCCCTATATAATGCTAGAGTCTAAATCCTCTTATATGGAAAGCAGTCTGACCTTCAGAGATTACACATAGCTAATGCACATCAGAACAATCCAACCAGTTGCTTGCAGTTGGCACCAGTTATGACTGGACAGTGTCCCTGTCATATCAATTATTGAATAACATGCTTATCACACATGCTGGTCCAAAATACTATTCCTCACTGAAAAAACATAAGACACAATAGCACCATGAGGAAGAAGGAGGTAGTAGAAGAGAAAATAACATACTATTATTATGTCTCTCATTTTACAACTGTATATTCAGCCAACTTATTTTTATAAGGTGATACATGAGAGAATGAGGGGAAGAACATAACCTCTGATTTACTCATGTTACATGTTAAGAATACTCTTCCTTCAGCTTTCACCATGAAATGCCCAATGGATTCCCAGTACAGTCAAGACTTCTCAACATTCTCTTACAAAGGACATAAATCCTTGCATATTTTGTATTTCTCTGTTTGCTTGGTTATCGAATCAATATTAATATCTTCTTTAACTGTAAGTTCAGCATTAACTGTACCTATTTTTACTTTTATCCACATGTCCTTGTATCATGCTGCCTAGTATTATAATTTGCCTGCAGCCGTAGCCCTGTGGCATTTGATCCTGTCAGATCTCAGAAGCTAAGCAGGGTCGGGCCTGGTTAGAACTTGGATGGGAGACTGCCTGGGAACACCAGGTGCTGCAGGCTTGGGAGACGGACCCAGAAACCCACTCCCAAAAATCAATCTGCCATTAAAAACCCTATGAACAGCAGAGAAGCACTGACAATGGTGTTTCACCTGTTGTATGTAGGGTCGCTATGAGTTGGATACTGACTCGATGGCACCTAACAACAACAGTATTATAATTTAGTTGATTAATACTTGCCATGATTTCTGCAACAAAATTTGCTGTTATTAGGTGCCAGGGAGACAAGTTCAATTCATAGCACCCTTCTGTACAACAAAACAAAATACTCCCAGGTTCTGTGCCAGCCACATGACCTTTCTATCTTTAAGCCCATGTTACAGCCACCGTGTCCATCCATCTAGTTGAGGGTTTTCATTTTTTTCATTGACCTGCCTTTCACCCAAACATGATGTCCTTCTCTAGGAATTGGTACCTCCTGACAACATGTCCAAAATATGTAAGACATAGTCTAGCCACCCTTATTTCCATGGAGCACTCTGGTTGTACTTCTGTG
>VMDO01014940.1:0-52871 GCA_007922755.1 Pedetes capensis | reverse complement strand
CATTTGTGTCTAATGCATTAAACCTATAGAGGATTTGGTTCTCCCAAGTGGTCTCCCAAGTGGGCGGAAAGCTGTGCTGTGCCCCCAGCCCATATTTTTTACTTTTTGAGACAGGGGCTTGCTGGGTTGCACAGACTGCCTCTGATCTCGGGCTTGTGGTCCTCCTGTCTCCGCCCCCCAAGCCGCTAGGATTGCAGGCATGCACCACCGCACCTGACTAGAAGTGTTTAATAAGTGTGTGTGAGCGTGTATGCATGGTTTTGTTTTGATATATTTTTTTTGTTTGTTTCATGGGGTTTTTGTTTTGTTTTGTTTTGGTTTTTTCGTTGTTTTTTGATTTTGTTGTTTTGTATGGGGGTACGAAACCAGGGTCTTGCGCCTATTCGCTTTGTAGGTGCTGGACCGCCACGCTGCGCCCCTAGCCCATATTTTTACTTTTTGACACAGGGTCTCTCTGGGTTGCGCAGGCTGCCTGTGATCTTGGGCTTGCGAGCCTCCTGCCTTCGCCCCCAAGCTGCTAGGAATGCAGGTGTATACCACCGCACCTGACTATAAGCGATTTTATACGTGGGTGGGAGCGTGTATGCGTGAGGTTTTTTTTTTTTTTTTTGCTTCCTTCCTTGTTTTACTCTCTTCCCTCTTTCTATTCTCCTTCTCTTTTTCTTATGCTATATATGCATCCTCGTATTAATTATTTTTTATAGCGATCCTATTGTGAATTTAAAGTCTTTGAGGATGATTTCCATGTTCAATCAAACAAAGCTGTAGCTTTTGTTATTAATGTTCTACTTCATAATTTTCATTTAGTCCAAGAAAGGTAGCCAACGCTGTTGTAAGATCCATGGTCATTAAAAACCGAGTGGCAATAAAGTCCAAGAAATCATGTGAAAATAAATCTGTGGAAATGTAACATTTAAGTAAGTCAATTAGGTTAAATATGACTTTTATTAACAATAATTTGCAAACATCTCTCCAACTTTTTTTTTTAAGACAAGGTCTCACGATGTAGCTCAGGCTGGTCTGGAACTAGTGATCCTTCTGCCTGCATACCAGGTTAATCCCTCTAATTTTTAAATATATCATGGTTTCTTAGAAAAAATTAAGAATCTTCATATAATAGATATAAAAGCAATGAATATTTCTGTCAGGAATCTAATATAAAGAATTAAGACGTTACAGAAACATTTGAAATGTGAATTCCTTTTTTTTTTTTTTTAAATACTATGGGGTTGAACCCAGGGCCTGACACATGCTAGGCAAATGCACTACCACTAAGCGGCACCCCCAGCCCCTTTTATATTTTGAGACAGGGTCTTACTAAGTTTTGCAGGCTGCCTCTGGCCTTGACTTGTGATCCTCCTGCTTCAGCCTCCTGAGTTACTGGGATTACAACAGGCATATGCCACTATGCCTGGTGAATTTTTAAATTTGGTTATGTGTGTGGAAAGGGTCAGAAAACCAAACTGGTACAGAGCAGATTTACAGTGGCCAGGTTTTTTGGCCTCACCTTAATTTGCTCCATGAGGATAGCATTGGTTGCTTCAGTCTCCCGAAGCAGGCCATTTAAATGGTCTGCACTTTTTGTTGTGGAACTGAGCTTCTGAGCCAATTCTTCTTTGGTGAATTCAGCATGCCATAAAGGAGGCTCTGCAAGATGTTGTTCTAAGAATTAAATTTCCAAATCAGAAAATATACATTCTAAATAAGAAAAACATTTAAATATCTTACCTTGCAATATTATGCAAATCTGTTTTTTTACTATTCATCTATTTGGCATACCTCAAAAGGTTTCATGTTGAATATAACACAAGACAGAATCTCTGTTGTAATGTACATAGTTTAAATATAAGCCTTATAAGCCCTCAATTCTGAAATCTGTTAGGCTTAAATTTTTAGACCTTGTTTTATTAGTTTCATTACACATCTACCCATGAATGTTCCAGGAACTCATGCCAGTTTTTCTTTATCCTTTCTTTCTTTTTGTTTCTTCTTCAGTACTGGGGAGTTGAACCCAGGGCCTCACGCTTACATGCTTTGCAAGTACTGTACCACTGAGCTGCACCCCCAGCCAATGTTTTCACTTTTTGAGACAGGGTCTCGGTAACTTATGCAGGCTGCTTCTGACCTCGAACTTGTGATTCTCCTGTCTCTGCCTCCCAAGTCACTGGCATTACAGGTGAGAGCCACTATGCCCAGCTCATGTCATTTTCTTTATAAACAAAGGAAACATTAACATCAACTTATCGCTCATATCATGGTCCCCCATAAGAATTTTCTATGTGGTGGGGTAGGTATCTTCTTCAGATTTTATAGAAAGAACAGGGTCAGAGTCAACAAGTAATTCTGGCAAAAAAAAAAAAAAAAATCACAAAGCTAAGTCTAATTCTGGAGTCTGGTGACATTCTATCGCAATGTTTTTGGGTTACCACTGTGAGCTCAGCCTGAGGGGATTGTGGCATGCAGTGTCACCCCACAAAGTCAATGACCATTGTTATGGTTTACATCTTAAATGTCCCCTTAGGCTCATATGCTAAAGGCTTGTTCACCAGCCTGTGCTGCTATTGGGGGGTGGTGGAGTCTTTAAGAGGAGGGCCTAGTAGAAGGAAGTGAGGTCACTGGAGGTGTCCCCTGGGAAGGGTATTGGGACCACTGCTCCCTCCTGTCTCTTTGCTTTCTGGCTGCTGTAAGATAGTGGCCTCCTCTATTTCATACTCCCACCAGGATGTCCTGCCTTGCCACTGGCTCGAAAGGACCCATGGCCTGAACCTTCTGAAAGCATGAGCCAACATAAGTCCTTCCTCTTTCAGCTGATTTCTCAGGTGTTTTGTCACAGTGATGGAAAGGTGGCTGACATGGATACAAATGGCTTTTATTCCACCTGGCCCTAAAACTTCAGAAAGATGAGATTCTCCTGAAATTATGAACGCTAATGTTCATTATGGGTAAGAACAAAACATACCAAAAACTGTATTACATTTATTTCAACGAATTTAGCACTACTGCATTATGAGGAGGAAATTAAAATTGTTTCTTGGGAGGGTGTGAGAACAATTTATCTCCTTTCTAATGCTGCTATAGGACATCCAGCCATCAATTTCTGGCTCAGACCTAGGGCAGTGTTCACACTTCATGTTAAGAGAGATTTGTTTCATTCTGTAGAAATGTTTTCCATGTGAACAAGTGGACTACTCAAAGACATTTTATTGGAGAAGCTCAAAAAAAGGTATATAAAAATTAGAGGACTATTAATTAAATAAGACAGGCAAATTAAATAATAAAAACATTTATATAGAGCAACATACCAAATTTGGTCTCAGGAGAATTCAGAAGCTGCTCTAGAGACTGCATGTGCGTGTTGGCAGATGACACTGACTCAGTGTCCGTTGTCTCCATACCTTCTCCCTCTTCCCGGGGTGCACTGTGCACGTCTAGAAGAGGGAGGTCAGTGTTTCTTCTTTCTCGGAGGGTCTTCAAAGGTTGGTGGGAAGAAGCTAGGCCTATTAAATAAGTGTAAGATTGTTTAAAATCTATGGAATTAGCCTCAACACAGATTGTTGTTGTTGTTAGATGCCGTCGAGTCAGTATCCGACTCATATGGCAGATTGTTTCGGGCTTGCCTTGGGAGTGGATTGCCAGGTCCTTCTCCCATTTTTGCAGTGCTGGGAATTGAACTTGGGACCTCAGAGATTGCCGCGCAGTGCTCTGCCAACTGAGCTAAATCCCAGCCCCCAACACAGATAGAAGCTCAATAAAATCAAAATGGTCTTAGGGATGTCAAATGATAAGGGAATTAAATAACCAGGAGGCAAGCAAATAGTGTATGAAGAAAGAATTGCTAAGTGGTCCTAAACATTTAATAACTGAACTTTCAATCACTCCAGTCATTTCAGCAGGATTGCTGAATTGATTGCTGATTGCTGATTGCTACTAGCTAGCTAGGATAAGTGGCTGGAACACACAAAGCTTGTATTATTATTATACTACTTTGCTCAGACAACAGACCAGAGTGCAGTGCAAGAAACTAACCAATCACAGCTCCTGTGTAAAGCTTTCTTCTTTGCTGATGATGAACCTTTGAATAGAACTGTGAAGTTTATAAGACATTTTCAAATACGTTACCTTTTTTTCCCCTCTGTACTGGAGAGTTGAACCCAGGGCCTCACAATATACTTTCCAAGTGCTCTACCACTGGACCGCACTCCCAGCCCATTTTTCACTTTTTATTTTGAGAAAGGGTCTCACAAAGTTATGCAGGTGGCCTCTAGCCTTGAACTTGTGATCCTCCTGCCTCTGCCTCCTGAGTTACTGAGAACACAGGTGTGTACTGCCATGCCCAGCTTTACTGATGCTAAGAAATAGGAAATTCACAAAAATTTAATGACTCTATCCAAGGTCTCAGTTAAGTTAGGGATTGGAATTTTAACCTATGTTTTTTTATTTTCTTTTATCTTCAAATTTCATTTATTTTCCATCCCATAAAGTTGTGCCCCTTGTTCTTTTAAACCTCAGTTGGCCCTCGCCTGAGGGCTGCCCTTTCTGAAGCATTTTCCTGGGTTTCTGATATTCTGCCAACTGCCTGATCCACTGCTGACTCCTAGATGACAGACTCTGGTACGATCGGTTCTTCCCAGCTGATTACTTTCTCTTTTACTCTTCACATATGTTATAGTCTCCTGGAGTTGTTTTCTGACCCTGACAAGTGACTTGTAGCTGCCAATGCTCCAGTGACAACATCTTTCATGGGAAATAAAGCACTATCAACTTAGGACTACAATACAGCATTTGTCATTTCTTCCTAGAAGCAGAATGGAAGACATTGAGTATAGCTGAACTAAAACTCACAATAGTGAAAAATCTGAAGAGGAAGAATCTATATTGGCCAAGCAATTCTACTATTCCACTGCTGCTCGAGTGTTTTGAGTCCCTTGCTCTTTTTTATAAATTAAAAAAAAAATTTGTTTTCAATACTGGTTGGTTGAGCCCATGGCTTTGTACATACTTTGCAAATGCACTACCACTAAGCCGTACCCAGTCCTGTTTAAAAAATATTTTTATCTTGAAGCAGGGTCTCACTAAGTTATGCAGGCTGCCTCTTGCCTCAAGCCTCAAACTTATGATCCTCGGCCTCAGCTTCTTGAGTTGCTGGAATTACAGGCATGCACCACCCTGTCAGGTTTATCTTTAATGCTTCTAACTAAAGAATAGATACATTTGATGACCAGCAATGAAGAACACCAAATATCAAGTGGTTAATACTACAATTAGGACCCAAGTCTGGAGGTTGACAAGAGTATATTTATGCTAGAGAAAAATAAATAGTCCTTTACATGGATGGTAATAAATTCATGAAAACCAGTATTCAAAGAGGTTATATAAACTGCTGCAAATTTAATAAAAAAGTTCAAATATTTTCTCAGTAAGCAAATCCAAAATCCTTTAATCACCAAACTGACATTGGTTGCCACTTAGTAAATTCTTGACTTGGGTGGAGGGTTTGTGACAATATACTCAAATGACATAAATATATGAACAACCAATCCTTCCACAGGTACATACATACTTCTTGTGGTTGGTTCACTCTTGAATTGGAAGAGCTGCGCTTCCACCTTGGAAAGCTGCTGCTGTAAAGTCTCCATTGTCTTTCTGTGCTCTTCCTGCAAATGTCGCACTTGATCTCGGAAGCTGTTGTGGAGAACCTCGTTCTGAGACATTAGCTGACTCACTGTCTGGGCATGCTCAGACTTTATCATCATGTTCTCGGATTGTACTGAACATAACCTGGAGGCAAGAGGAACTTGGTTCACATAAGAGCTTTCAACTTTACATGCTGACGCAGGCTTTCTCACCTGCGTTCTGCAAGAGAAGCCCTTAGTCTGAATCAATTTCTCTCTCGTGCACCTACAGTGCATCGGCTATGTGACAACCTACATGACCAGTGTCATCTAGTTCCAATTTGGTATTTTGTGTTCCCCAGTTCAGATGAGGAACTCTGCTGAGAGATTGTTGTGAGGTTCACTCAAGGTCCTTTCTTCTTGGCTCATCAGAAAACAGGATCATATTTAGACCATAAAAGAATTAAACTTTTAATTAGTCTGCTTTTTCAGGTCCTCTTGTGTGGATAGCTCATATAAATATAAGATTAGTCCCAGAAAATGCCTCCTTTTAGCAGTTTTCTATTTTCTCTTTTATGTAGGTCTGCTGACACTAGCCAGTAGACCTACCATCTGGGAACCATTAGTTAAAGTGATTTACTTGCAGTTTTGATATTTTATACATTTGATTTTGGTTTAAAAAATCCTTTTTATATAAGGGATCCACAATTATGCTCGTACAGAAATGCAAACAATGCAGTAGCAACAAGAGGACAAAGTGGAAGCTGTCTTTCATTTACGTTCACACCTGCCAGTATAAACCTAATTGCAGGAGTAAACACTGTTAACCATTTGAAGTGTAACTACTCAAGGTTTTTTCTTCTACCCACCCTACATATACACACCACATGAAGTTTAAAACAGGATTTAACGGCTGAAGTGAGAAAGGCAATAAAAACTACCACGTTTTAGCAAAGGTGTCTTAATTGCCCAAGTCCATGCTGAGTAATAAGTCTAGAGACTGTCAGTGTATATGCAGTTTCCTGCAAGCATTTTGTTCAAACAATATCTACCTAGAAAGTAAAGGAAGAATCACTGAAAGTCATAGCAATTTTCCAAGGAGGTTTGGAGATGCAGGTCAGAGGTAGAATGCCTGCCTACCATGCTGAACACCTGGGTTCCATCCCCAACACTGAGGAGGTAAAATTCTTTCCTGAGGAAGATAAAAATGACATTTTAGAGCTAGGGTGAGGCTTCTGGCTTTCAGGTGCTATCTATGGTACTTCTAAATTTATTTATGAGGTAGGTGCTTGAACTCCCTCATATGGAATGGTGATGACTGTGCAGATGGATGTTTACTGTTCTGTCTCAGTTGTTTTTCTGGGGTGCTTCTACTAGCTGGGCCCCCTGGGTAATGCAGATATTAACTGGTTGGTCGCATTAGCACATTTCTCTGGGGTTATTTTCACAATTTCATACAAAAAAGTATGAATATTCAAACATTTAAAAAAGTAGCAATTTGGAGGGAAATGGTGTAATCCCAGCAATTTGGGAGGCAGAAGGATTACAAGTTAAAGGCTAGAGGCAGCCTGTGTAAATTAGTGAGACCCTATCTCAAGAGAAGAAATTAAAAAGGGGCTGGGGTGCAGCTCAGTTGGTAGTGTGTGGGCAAAAAGTATGTGCAAGGCACCTGGGTTCAGCCCCCGAGTACTGCAGAGAAAGAGAGAGAGAGAGAGAGAGAGAGAGAGAGAGAGAGAGAGAGAGAGAGAGAGAGAGAAAGAGAGGGGGGAGGGGCAGGCTATATAAAGAAAAGGTAATTTCTTCATACTAGTGCATAAAAGGAATAATACAACTAATTTTTATTACTTCTAAAGAAGGGAGGAAGGCCCCCATAAAGATCTCAAAATCTTGTGAAGTTTTCAGTGCTTGGGAAGAGTGACTGGTACATTGTTGTTGTTGATGTTGTTAGGTGCTGTTTAGTCGGTATCCGACTCATAGTGACCCTCTATACAACAGGGGAAACACTATTGTCAGTGCTTCTCTGCTGTTCATAGGGTTTTCAATGGCAGATTGATTTTTGGGAGGGGGTTGCCAGGTCCTTCTCCCAAGCCTACAGCTTCTGGTGTTCCCAGGTGGTCTCCCATCCGGGTACTAACCAGGCCCGACCCTGCTTAGCTTCTGAGATCTGATGGGATTGGATGTCACAGGGCTACAGCTGCAGGCGACTGGTACATAGTACTGAAAAATATTTATTGAACAGCTACATTACTTTAGAGATATCAATTATACTTTGTGCTAGCAATATAATTTTCAATAACTTTTCTAGAGTAAAGAATAATTTCTTGATATAAATATAAATATAAAAATTTCTTGATATAAATATCAAGGAAAACACTATTTATAAAGTAATTTCATTTAAACCCTGGTGATAGGGAGTTAGAAAATTAGTATATCTCCCTGAAACTATTGGCTTAAATGATTAACATGTAAATGACACTACAAAAAAAGTATAAACCAAGAAACCCAAGTGTTTTCACGTTTGGGGTTAACATAAGACTAGATATGTGAACGCCTGTAATCCCAGTGGCTCGGGAGGTGGAGGTGGGAGGATCGCAAGTTTGAGACCAGAGGCAGCCTGCGTAATTTAGCGAGACCCTGTCTCAAAAAGTAAAAAAAAATGGGCTGGTCCAGCACTTGCAAAGCATGCAGGCACGAGGCCCTGGGTTCAACCCCCAGTACCACAAAAAAAAAAAAAAAAAAAAAATTAGATCTGCATTATAAGCACAGCTGGACCGTTCTAAGCACAACTCTCTTCCCCAGTATCTAAGATACAATATTACCACCCAATTTCTTTGGTATAGGAATTCAAAGTCTGTTGTTCACAATAATCTATTTATTTTCCCAATATTCTATCTATTTAATAAGCTGTGACAAACTGAACACAGAAGTGTAGAATGAAGCTGAATATTCTTTCTCATTTAGTAGCTATTTGAACCACCTTTGGAGATGAAAAAAAATGCTTACAATCTGAGACCTGGGTTGAATGAGCAGATAAACACTAACTGTTCTTAAAAATGTTAAATATAAAAGCATTCCAAAACAGAAACTAAGGCAGATAAAGCAAAGTTACTATGCCTTTAGAAATGTCAACTTCTTATTTTCAAATCTGCATTTGTTCCCAAGAGCAACAAATCAGAGGCCCAGCTTGTGTGTCTGGTACAAACAGCGCCTGCACAGCTGGCAGCCTTACTTTTCTCGCAGCTCGGCCTCCTTGGTCACAGTTTCCTGCAGCATCCGGTTGTGCCGCTCCAGCAGAGTGTCATGCTCAGACTGCAATGTCTGCAATTCGGATACACTGATCTGTAAGCTATTTTGACTATCCTGTAGTTTGATTTTCAGTTGGTCAATCAACATTTCCAGGTGTTCCCTAAAACAGAAGCACACAGATGTAAACGTCTTTTGAAAGAGGTGAACCTCAAATTGTGGTTTCAGATATACTTTAATCATTTAATCTTTCAATGTCACACTTCCATTATTATGGATAATCCTAAATTAAACATAATACTAAGAATTCAGAGTCTAGGATTAAATATAATAAAGAAGATGTTATAGCCAGATTTCAAGTCTCAGGCATTACAGATTTAGAAAAATATCTCTGAATTTTAAAATTTCCTATTATAAACGAATAGGCCAGTGTCTAAATAGGCTATTACACAGTTCTAAATTAATCATTATGAGAATGGGATGTTAGACTAAGCTAAAGTGGAAGACAACCCCTGAAGAAAAGCAGGAAGTCTTTTTAGACTCAGAATAAAATCTATGTGGAAACAGTTAAAATCTATAGTTCTGCCACAATTCATAAAATATGCAATTAGTTTCTTTTTTTTAAAAAAAGATGTATTTGATGTATAACAAAGCAGAACGAAGTTAAAACACTTACTTTCAAATAGTCTGAATCTACAATTCAGGTAGCTCAAAAATACCTCTTGCAAATGGCAACACTTTATATTTATTACGTGTCAGTAACTAACTTCAGCTTTATGATGAGCTACTGGTAAAGAAAATATATCATGCTGAAGTCTACAGTACCATACTTAATAGATTCCTAAACAGAAAGTAACAAAAGGATAAACATAACTATACAAACACTGTAGGATCATGAGTTCTATTTAGAACTGTAAGATCTAGATATAAAACAGACATAAACAGCTTTGACTATGAAACCTCCTTTATAAAAAGAAAATACACATGCTATAAGGATCCCCTTCCTATCTATTCTTCCTGGTACATTTTTGAGTAATTTACAAAAGGGATATGGATGCCAATTCTAAAGCAACATTAAATAATATACTATTCAAACAGAATTGAGATGGTCATCAATGGAAGAAAAATCTAAAACATCTTGCAATAAATAAAGAATTTAAGCAACTTCTGTTTAACCTAATGGACAGTAAGTATATTGAGAAAGCATTTTTATTCTTTTGCTTCCAGATTTTCAAAATTGGAAAAACCAGCTACAATGTAATTTTAATGCCTAAATTTCTATGACCAGATCCTGCTAAAACTGAGCTTTTAGTCTACATCTCATACAGCACACTGGCTTCACTGTTCACTTTATCATCCTTTGGAGTTTTCAGCAGTGCCCTTGGCAGTGGGGTCTCCCAGCTATTCTCCAGAGTGACAGTGAAGCCAAGAAACTGTGCTTGCTAGTAATTATACATAAAATTCCAGTCAAAAGAAATAAAAAAAGGACTTTCGACCTACTTGGTGAAGAACCTGTGTTGTGTCGGGGAAAACCCTGCATATTTCTCTTAACTTAGTCTTTACCTTTCTTGTTTAGCTCCCTCAGTTTCAGCCTGAGACACAGATTTACTTTTCTGTTGTTTTAGGACGTTATGAACTCGGACTCTGTAGCTCTCAAATTCAGAGGTTATAGCAGCTTGCTCTGCCTATAACATTTAAAAGAGAGAGAAAAATTTTCTATTGTAACATGATCCTATTTTCTTTCAGAGGTTAACAAATTTGAGGTGAAAATTCATTTTTAAAAATGAAGAAAATACCTGACATTCATTTTAGCCCCAATTAAAACTTCAGTGAGAAGTATAGTCCCGTTCACCTTACACTGTTTTAAAGCCTGTGACATATTTTGTCTGACAAAAGATTTCTACCATGTTTCCTTCCTGGTAGAATAATTTACTACTCCTAAGTTTTATTTATTTTTTGGTGCTTGGGGATTGAACCCAGGGCCCTGTGCATGCTAGGTAAGAGCTCTAACAGTGAGCCACATCCCAACCTACTACACATGAATTTACTTTTGTATTGCTGGGGGCTGAATCCAAAGCCTCATGCATGGTAGGCAAGTACTCTACCACTGAGCAGCATCTAAACCCTGTCCTCTTTTAAATTTCGAGACAGGGTCTGGCTAGGTTTTGTAGGCTGCTTCTGGCTTTGAACTCATGATTGTCCTGCCTCAACCTTTCACGTTACTGGGATTAGAGGCTCCTGGTTTTGTCATAAATTTTATATTGAGACTATTTGCTTCTGGAACTTTACAAAGATTTTTCACTTACGATACCCTTTCTTCTTATAAATGTTGTTGTTAGGTGCTATTGAGTTGGATGTGACTCATAGCAACCCTCATAGAGTTTTCAGTGGTTGGTTGATTTGAGATTGCTTCAGGAGTGGAGTGCCACCTCCTTCTCCTGTTTTTGTGGTGCTGGGGATTGACCTCGGCTCTTCAAAGATTGCAGAGCAGCATTCTACCTAATTGAGCGAAACTCCAGCCCTTTATAAATAAGAAAACTTAGTTTTCAAAGACATGAACTTGAATTTCAGTTTCAAAACAGAGTAACAAAAGTTAAATTCTAGGTCTTCCTCTTTCCAACAACAACAGTTGTTAGATGCTGTTGAGTTGGGTCCAGCTCATAGCACCCTATGTACAACAGAGTAAACACTACCCGACACTGTGCCATGCCCAGCACTATATCTAACAGAGCTTCTCTGCTGTTCACAGGGTTTTCAATAACTAATTGTTTCAGGAGTGGACAGGCAGGTCCTTCTCCCTAGTCTGTCTTAGTATGGAAGCTGAGCTGAAATCTGTCTACCATGGGTGGCCATGCTGGTATCTGAGATACTGGTGGGATAGGCTTCAGCATCATAGCAACAAACAAGCCCCCATGGTATGATAAAATGACAGACATGTGGGGATCCACTTTTCTGAAGTGATCTATAGACTCTCCTATCACTCTTTCTTTCTTTCTTTCTTTTTTTTTTTGTGGTACTAAGGAGTTTGAAACCAGGGCTTTGCATGTACTTTGCAAGTGCTCTATTGCTGAGCCATACCCCAAGCCCATTTTCTTATTTTTTGTTTTGAGTCAGGGTCTTGTTAAGTTACATAGGCTACCTCTGGTTTTGTACTCGTGATCTTCCTGCCTCTTCCTCCGAGTCATTGGGATAACAGGTGAGCCATTGTGCCCAGCTGTCAAGTCACTTTTGCCAGGATCACTTCAGTAAAAGGTATACTTCTAACAAAACCACTGTATGGTGTGTACTAGCTCTGTATGTTGAGACGGGGAAGTAGGACCCCATGATCATCCTATTAGACTTGTTAATTTATAATCATTTGGCCCTCAGAAAAAACTGTAGCCCTCTTCTAGTGAAAACGTTTTTGTAAATGAGTGATTTTCTTATACCCATAAATTTCAAAGTAAGGTTGAAATGGAAACATGTGGTCATGTTTTTCCTTTTAGCAAAATGTTACTTAATGTTGAGGGTGCACATTTGGTGTGCATTAGAGCAGGATAAGCTGAGCTAAGTATTCATGTGATAAGTATTCTGAACTGCTAAGGGAGAACCTGGTGCCAGAATAAGCTGTTTGATAATCAGCTGGTAGTAAAATCCCCTGGTGAGTAGCTTAAGTCCTGAAGGACATACCTTGGCAGCCTGGCTCTCCTCCTGCAGGGCCGCCACCCTCTGCTGGTATGCGCTTAGTGTGCGCTGGTGTTGCTCCGCAGAAGTCTTCAGGTGTTCGTGGATTTTGTGTTTCTCAGATGTCATTTCAGCCACTTGAATCTGGGGGCAAACCTTTAAGTTTAGGTCTGGGAAATCAGATCTTTACTAGGTAGAGATTTTCCTTTAAACACAAACTTGAGGTTGTGACACATACCTATATATAAGTGGCAGAACTAAGAAGTGGAACATTCTTAGGTATTATTATCAAAAATACTGAGACAGTATGAATGGAACGTTTTCTCACTGAAAGTTGATTTAATTTTTTTTTTCTTTTTCATTTTCTTTCTTTCTTTTTTTCTGTGATACTTGGGGGCCGAACCCAGGCCCTTATGTGTGCTTTGCAAGTGCTCTACCACTTAGCTGAATCCCCAGCCCATTTTTTATTCTTCTATCGTGAGACAGGGTCTTGTGAAGTTGTGCAGGCTGCCTCTGGCCTCGTAACTAGTGATCCTCCTGCCTCAGCCTCTCACGTCACTGGGATTACAGGTGTGCATCACCCCACCCAGATGATTTACCTTCTCTTACACCAATATTAAAAAAAAAATCATAAAAGATCCCAGACTATCTAATTAATGTCTAAATACCTCAAGAGATTTGCACTATTCCATGGTGTATTACAGACCTTCAAATAGAAGGAAATAATCTAGCTTGAGCTAAATGGTATACCTAGTTACATGTCATCCTCTACTGCTTCTACATCCTTAAAATATTGAAGAATCTTTCTAAATAGCCTCAGATGGCAATTCCTCAGAGGACAATTACAAGAAATCCTAAGTGGTAGTAACTTACTTCTTTGTGGAAAACACTTATTAAAATCTTAAACAGTATGAGGAATCTTACTTTATAGACTTCTACTTGCTGCTGGCTTGCCTCCAGCTCTCCCTTTAAAGATGCTTGAAGTATTAAGTGATCAGTTTCCTACAGGATGAGAATCTTGGTTAAATTAAACAATGAAGTTATTTATAAACTCTGAATAAATACTTTGATATGAAACTGAGAAATTAACATACTGCTTGCTTTGCATCTGCCAGTTCCTTTTTGGTTTTCACAAGGAGCTGTTTGATTTTGGTGTTTTTTTCTTCATAATGCTGCACAGAAGACTGCAGTGAAGCTAGTATAAGAAGTTATTTGAGCAGAAAGAGACGAAATAATTTTTATGAGTGAATACAAACCCATAAATGCTGTTTACTTTGCATTAACTTACCTTTACAAGAAACTTTTGGCTTTTTATAATGGAATATTGGGAACATATTTGACATTGGTGGCAACAATAAAAAAAACACCCCACTGTACCCACCACCCAGCTTGAGTGATTCCTGGCACACAGCCAATCTTCCTACACATGGACTTGCAGCCAGCAAACTGCAGCCCACGGGCTTTTCTTCTGAGTATAGTTTAATGAGAACACAACCAGGTCCATCCACTCACATATCCTCTATGACTGCATTAATGCCACAATGGTGACCACAGCCATCACCACAGAGACTCTGTAGCCCACAAAGCCTAAAAGATTTAAGATCTGGCCCTTTATGGTAAATGTCTGTCAACTCCTAATGTATACGTCACTTACTCTGAGTCCCCACTCAGCAAATCTCTTTATCTGTAACCATTCCGCTGGGATTTAGCTCAGTTGGTAGAGCACTGTGCTGCAGTCTCTGAGGTCCCAAGTTGAATTCCCAGCACTGCAAAAATGGGAGAAGGACCTGGAAATCCACTCCCAAGGCAATTCTGAAACAGCCATCGAAAACCCTGTGAGGGTCGCTATGGGTTGGATACTGACTCGACGGCATCTAACAATAGCAACATAACCATTCCAGTATATAGCTCTAAAATAAAGGTATGGTGATATATATATTTCTAAAAGATAAGTACTGTCCTTTTAAAAGGCACCCCAAGAGGTGCTGTGTAATTGCAACTGCATCATATTGGAGGCATATACCTGGCTATGTCTTTGTGAAAATAATGCAGATGCAATAACTTTCTGTGGGAGGGATTATTAGTGAAAGAGAGCTCACTAAGGAACAAATCTTACTTGTCCAGTTCTTTTCCCAGGGCCTCACTCACACTTTGCAAATGCTCCATCACCAAGGTGCACTCCCAGCCCTCTCTGGCCTCAAACTTGTGATTCTCTTGCTGGGCAATGTGCCCAGCTCACATATGAAACTTTTGAAAATGCAAATTTCAGATCAAGGCTCCATATTCTAACATTCTGATTCACTACGTCTGTGACTAGGACTTCCAAAAAGCTCTCCAGGTACTGTGTGATATGGAAGCTAATGCTTCCACAGTGCTCCCTTTATAAAAATGTCTGAAAAAAATGTTCTCTCACATATTTTAATGCCAGGAAAAGCTGTCCCCCCTCCACAAGCACATTTGGTCTAGTGCTGTAGCTACTATAAAGCTTTTAACTGATAATGTTTCTGTCTTTGTGCTGGCTTTTGGGATGCTCAAAGCCATCTTCACAGGAGACTCAAGCAAAAGCACACAGGACATATAATTTATGTCTCAATCTTTTTATCTGACTTTGCTGTATAGTTCTAATTCAATATTTCCTTTTATATCACTCCTTCCTCATTTATAGATCTAAAATCTTTTTGTATCTTTGTAGCTACCTATTTTATGTTAATTCTGCTTTTGGCCAAGAGGGAGTAACAGGGTCTAGACCCACATTCTTGTCACAAACTCCTAAGCAACTGAACAAAACACATGAAAAACCTTTTTCTGACACTGGACAGTAGGCAATGCAGGACTAATTGCTGAGAGAAGGTAAACAAATAAGGTGAGCCCTGTTGCTGTCCAAGGTTACTGCACAGAGGTGCAGGGATGGAATGCAAGACAGAGCTGTTGGTTCTGCTGAGGTGGAGCTGGTGGGGAAAAGCAATGTATAAAGAGATACAATCTGAACAACTTCCAGAGCTCACATAGGGCTATACACTATTTGAATTCCCACCAGTCAGAGTGAGGGAACTTTGCTAAGCACAGAGGCACTTGGAACTCTGAGCAGCACCACAGTGGGCTGAACTAGACTTACAGGAAAAGCTACTCTAGACTTGTCCTCAAAGAGATGGACACCAATTCATAAAAGGAAGAACGGATGTACAAATAACTTGACTATCAAAATTTAACTTTTTAAAGGAATATTAAAAAATCCCAGCATTCAAAAATATGAAATTTACAGATAATTAAAAATTATTTTTCGTACAAAGAAGTGTGAGAATGTGATGCATAGCTAGTGGGGGAAAAATCAATCAATAGAAACATTACAGAAATAATGGAATTAGCACACAAGGGCATTAAAACGGCTACTGAATATGCTTAAGGAAGAAGAGATAAATGGAAAATACAAAAAAGAACTAGATAGAACTTCTACAGATGAAAAATGTAGTATCTAAGGTGAAAATGTCACTGGATAGGATTAATAGATTACATACTATAGATGAGTGAACTTGAAGGTGTGGCAATAAGAACCATTTAAGGAGAAGCTTGGAGTGTTCAAAAACAGATAAGACTAAAGAAAACAATGAATAGAGCATCGCTGACCTATGGGACTATATCAAGTGGCTAATGTGTATAATTGGAGCTGGGATTTAGCTCAGTTGGTAGAGCGCTGTGCTGTAGGCTCTGAGGACCCGAGTTTAATTCCCAGCACCGCAAAAATGGGAGAAGGGTCTGGCAATCCACTCCCAAGGCAATCGCGAAACAGTCAGCCACTGAAAACCCTATGAGGGTTACTATGAGTCGGATACCGACTCGACGGCACCTAACAACAACAACAACAACAACAACAACAACGCGTATATAATTAGAGTCCCCAGGGACATAGAAGGGTGAGGTGTTAGACAAAGAGTACTGAGGGTAATAATAGCCCAAAACGTACCAAACATGAGAAAACTATAAAAATCCTGCAAATTCAAGAAGCTCAATAAATCATGAGCAGGATACAAATAAAGGAAAACATCATAAAATTCTATACTCAGCAAAAGTATCTTTCAAATATGAAGGCTGCTTAAAGCAGGGCTTCATACTGATGAAAAATTGAGTTCAGGTTCCAGGGTGGGTTTAATATGTTAAAATGTAGAGGGTTCAGGTTTGGTTCAGGTTTGAGTTTAAATGCTATGTATAGATAGCAGGGCTTCAACCTGAACCCATTCTGGTTCAAGCGTTTAAATATTCTGGTTCAAGCATTTAAATATTTTTTTCTGAATCTGAACCCAGTGAAAAATTTGGTTTGGGTTCAGCTTTTAATATTATTTGTTCATCATTAGTGATTACACATAAAAAATTGAAGAAATAATAATTCATCTATCTACAACATACAATTAAAATTTTAAACACAAACTAGAACAGAACCTGCACCATCTACATCTTAACAGACTGAACCTGAACCCAACTTTTTGCAAGTTTGAAGCCTTGATTAAAAGTCTTTTTCTGATAAACAAAAGCTGTAAGAATTCACTGCCTGTAGCCTACCCGAAGACATGTTACTGGCAAAAATAAATAAATAAATAAAAAATAAATAAAATAAAATCATACTTAATAGAATATATACTCAGGAAGGAATAAAGAGTGCCAGAAATGAGAAACATGAAGGTGAACTTTTTTTTGAAAATCTGGCCTGGGGGTACAGTTCAGAGGTAGAGCATGTGCTTAGCCTGTGCGAGGCCCTGTTTTCAATCCTCAACACCATCATTTTTCATTTCTTTAAAACAGGAGTTGATTTACTTCTCTTAAAAGGTCAGTATAATAAATATAATCAGCCTACAAGTCACACAGTCTCTGTTACAACTACTTATCCGTGCTGCTGTGGCATGACAGTTGTCAGACACCACAAACAAATAGACATGGCCCTGTTTCAAACAAACCTTTATTAACAAAAACAGGTAGCTGGTCTGTGGGCCACAGTATGCTAATTTCTGCTTTAAAAGAGATTAATTATTAAGTAACAATAGGGTATTATGTGTATGGCACATGGAAGAACAACATATGATAAAAGCAGCACACATGACAAAACAGCAGGGAAAGAATGTGTACTACTACAGGATTCTCATAATACATATGAAGGAATAATATCTAATTCAAGGTAATCTGTGATAAATTAAAAAAAAAAATATATATATGCTAGTGGGGGTTGAACCCAGGGCCTTGCGCTTGCATGCTTTGCAAATGCTAGACCACTGAGCTGTACCTCCAGCCCATTTTTTTACATTTTCTTGGAGACAGGGTGTTGCCAAATTATGTAGACTGCCTCTAGTCTTAGACTTGCAATCCTCCTGTCTCCGCCTCCCGAACCGGTGGGATTACAGGAGTGCACCATTGAGCCTGGCAAATTCAACATATATTTTAAAAACACTAAATCAACTACTACCTAACAACAACGACAACAAAAAACAATCAACTACTAGAAACTAACAAAAAAGTATGGCTAATAAGCTAATGCCTGCAGTGGCAGCCCAGTGGCATCCGATCCCATCAGATCTCGGAAGCTAAGCAGGGTCGGGCCTGGTTAGTACCTGGATGGGAGACCGCCTGGGAACACCAGAAGCTGTAGGCTTGGGAGAAGGACCTGGCAACCCCCTCCCAAAAATCAATCTGCCATTGAAAACCCTATGCACAGCAGAGAAGCACTGACAATAGTGTTTCCCCTGTTGACAGAGGGTCGCTATGAGTAGGATACCGACTCGACGGCACCTAACAACAACAACAATAAAGCTAATAGAGATAAAACGGTTGCAAAAAATTAATTCAAAAAAAGAAAAACAAGAAGCAAACAAAGGACAAGACAAATAGAACCATCAAGGTGTATATTTAAACCTAATTACATAAAATACCATGTTAAAAATAAACAGTTAATAAGGCCAGGCATGGCAGTGCACACCTACATTCCCAGTGACTAGGAAGGGAGAGACAGGTGGATTTAAAGCTCAAGGCCAGAGGAAGCCTTCATGATTAAGATAAAAATATAAAAAGGAGGCCAGGAGTGCAGCTCAGTGGCAGACAGCATGCAAAGTATGTGCAAGGTCCTGGGTGCAGCACCCCCAGTACTGCCAAAAAAAAAAAAAAAAAAAAAAAAAAAAAAAAAAAAAAAAAAAAAAAAAAAATTAAGTACATTAACTGAATAGCAGAGATTGTCCATTTGGAGAGAAAAATCAAGATTTAACTGTAAGTATCAATTAATGTTAACATCAAAGATGACTTCAGAAAAAGAGAGTATATTAGCAGGGAAAGAAACAAGCATTTCACAGTCATAGAAGGAATAAATTGTTAAGAACATGTAACAGTTCTAAATGTGCATGCAGCCAGTCCCAGAGTTTCCAAATGTCTGAAACAAAATATTGACAGAATTGAAAAGAGTGAAAGAGTGCCACAATTATGTCTGGAGATTTCAACATACCTCTTTCAGTACTTTGTAGAACAAGGAGAGAATAATTATTAAAGCTACTATAGACTTAAAACCCTCTACCAACTGACATGGGAGATGGACCTGGCAACCCATTCTCAAAAATCAATCCGCCATTGAAAACCCTATGAACAGCAGAGAAACACTGACAATAGTGTTTTGCCTGTTGTATACAGGGTCACTATGAATCAGATACTGACTCACGGAACCTAACAACAAAAACAAACCAACTGATATGACTAACAGACATGACAACCCCTCCATCTAACAATACACAGTTAACACATTGTTTTCATGTGTACAAAGTCACCAAAAGAAATCCTCAAACAAAACTCAATAAATTTAAAAGGACTGAAATCATAAAATATATACTCTAGTTGCAAAGGAATTAAATAAGAAATCATTAAAAGGTATTTTTAAAAACCTTTTACATATCTAGAAACTAAACAACATACTTCTAAGTAATCCATGGATCAAAGAAAATATCACAAAAGAAATTTAAGAATATCTGAAGCTGAATTAAACTGAGACTACAACATAATAGTTTGTGAGATGTAGCTAAAGGAGTGCCTACAGGGAAATTTATAGCTTTCAATGCTAACATTAGAAAATATTTTATGGACAAAATAGAATCATCTTAAAAAGAAATGTTTTACTACTATCATATTTAAATTTTTTCAATCTGCTGACAATCAGCAAATTGTGGACAAGGACTATTATCTTTGTATTATTCATGTAACAAGTACTTAAATGTTTAAATGAATCAATGATCAAGTGTAGT
Organism: Pedetes capensis; assembly: GCA_007922755.1. NCBI lineage: Eukaryota > Metazoa > Chordata > Mammalia > Rodentia > Pedetidae > Pedetes > Pedetes capensis. The sequence goes on along the minus strand of VMDO01014940.1, from coordinate 33,091 downwards.
ATTAACATCTAAATGGCAAATGGTTTTACACCTCTTCTGTACCTCAGTAATGTTTAGCACTATGTTAGACATACCTGGTAGGCAATCAAAGACTGGGGAAATGAACTAGTGCCACATCCCAACCTGTTATGATGATATAGTCATATAAGGAAAAGTGAATTGTGTTTTACTCACTTATTTCTTCTTGTAGGGTTTCTTGTTTCTGTTTCTGAATTTTTATTTCTTGCTCCAAATCTTCTATCTTGCTGTTTTTATTAGTTAGTTTTTGATTTAGTTCTTTCATCAAACGTTCATAATCTGCTATTTCCATATTCATCAATGTAGTTTGTTGGGCATCCTGCACATTTTATAAAAAAGTCGTATATTATCAGGTAACTTAATTTCATTTGTAAAATTGCTAAAATGATGTCATAGGAATAAACAAGTTCTTTTATGCTCGTCTATAATATAGAAACAGTAAAAACAGTAATGAGGAAATGAGAAGTCAAATAGTTCCTAGTTTCTCATTTCACAAAATAAAATTTTTTCTAACAGTCTAACTAAACTTTGTTTCACAGCATTTGATTATAACTTTCATTAACTGCACTAGTAGTTCTAGTCTTATGGGGCTCTTATTTATGAAATACTAATATTTCAAGCAGCTCTTACAGTACTTTTCTTTTTACCTTAACCTTTGAAAAAGGAGAAAAAATTAGGTAAAGTTTTAAGTATTATAAAAACTTTAAGCTATAACATTAACTAAATCTTCGCATATCCTACAATAATCATGTAAAGAAAATGAAATAAGCCAAAGTCTCGTAATATATGAGCCTAAATTATTCTGAAGACAGGTACGCAGAGAAATAAGTTAAAATTTCAATTTATTGAGGCTGATGATTTATAAAGGATATTTCAGTACCAAAAATAACATTTTAAAATATTCACTTCAGTATATATAGAATAGCCTGCAGCTGTAGCCCTGTGGCATCTGATCCCGTCAGATCTCGGAAGCTAAGCAGGGTCGGGCCTGTTAGTACCTGGATGGGAGACCGCCTGGGAACACCAGAAGTTGTAGGCTTGGGAGAAGGACCTGGCAACCCCCTCCCAAAAATCAATCTGCCATTGAAAACCCTATGAACAGCAGAGAAGCACTGACAATAGTGTTTCCCCTGTTGTACAGAGGGTCGCTATGAGTAGGATACCGACTTGATGGCATCTAACAACAACAACAATGTATAGAATAGCTTAATAATACTAACACTGACATCAGTTTTGACTCTGGTGTTTTATTTTACCTTTTTAACCAGCTCTAATTCTTGCATGGTTTTCTGAAGCTGTTTCTTTTCCTTTTGGAATTGTAGTTGAAGTTCTTCGAGCTCTTTTACTGTACTGGCATTTTCCTAAAATAAAAATAAAACCCCCCACGATCCAACCAATATTAAAAAGTGGATTTATTAAGGACTATAAAGTAAACCTGATGCACACAATCTCTCAATATTTATAAAATATTTACAATATTTATAAAAATCATAGCTGAGATTCTCAAAGTTAGAGCCAGGTACATTAAAGAATTCATGACTCTATTATATTCACAGGGCTGGCATTTAGCTCAGCTGGTAGCTGAGCTACCAGTGCTGCGCTGCACTGAGGCCCTGGGTTAGATCCCCAGCACCAAAAAACAGGAGAAGGACCTGGCAGCCCACTCCTGATATAATTCTGAAACAATCTGCCATTGAAAACCCAATGAATAGCAAAGAAGCACTGACATAGTGCCAGGTCTGACACAGTGTTGGGGAGTGTTTCACTTTGTTGTACACAGGATTGTTATGAGTTGCAACCAACTAAGCAGTACCTAACAACAATAGTTATTCACAAGTGCTGCTCCTTTAGTAAGCCTTATCTTCATTCAAATGTTTTAACATATATATCACTATACATGTGGGTCAATATCACAACATTGTTTTTACCTTTATTTTCTGCTCTTTCTGAAGTTTTTCAGTGTCTAGTTCTTTGTCTACCATTGCTTTGGCTCTCTGGACTTCTAAAATCTGTACTTCTAGTAACTTTGCATTAGACTGTAGTGTTTCAATCCGAGCTAGGAGATCTTCATTATCTGAATTTAATTTTTCACACTAGAATAATAAATGACTCATTACTGTAAACATACAGAAAATATATGCAGAAGAAATGTTTAATGAGAATACTGACATCATGTGAAAAATGAAGATTTCAAAACCCATTCCACAGAATGACAATGTTAAATCAAGAATGAATTTAAAAAACTATCACTGTTGATACCAATATGACAAACCTTACAAAAGACCACATAGATACAAGTCAGTAGGGTAAAAGGTAGAAATGAAAAACAAGAACAAAATCCTGGGGAACTAAGATTAGAATAACATGCAAGATAGAATAGCAGTTTGTTGTTATGTCTGATACTTCTCTTTAACAGAGAGGAACCCCCACATGTCTGTCAGACTGTCATACTGCGGGGGCTTCATGTTGCTGTGATGCTGAAAGCTATGCCTCTGGTATTTCAGATACCAGCAGGGCCACCAATGATGGACAGGTTTCAGCTGAGCTTCCAGACAAAGACAGACTAGGGAGAAGGACTGTCCACTCCGGAAATGATTAACCATGGAAAACCCTATAAATAGCAGAGTAACACTGTCAAATACAGTGCCAGAAAATAAGCCTCCCAGGCTGGAACACATTCAAGAAACTACTGGGGAAGAGTTGTCCTAGAAGTAGAGTTGACCTTAATGATGAGAGTGGAGTAAAGTCCCTGGGATCTCCTTGGTTGTGGCATGACTCAAAATGAGAAGAAACACAATGGCTGCAATAATGGCTCAAACATAAAGATGATCATGTGCATGGCACAGTGTTGGGTAGTGTTTTGTTCTCTTGTACACAGGGTTGCTCTGAGTCAGATCTGATTCGACGACATCCAACACCAATAGAGGAGAAAAGGAGAAAAAAATTCTATTTCTATTTTAATTTTTAAGCAAAATAGAGATTAAAATATATTTATCACAATATTCATGCCTGAATTTACTCAACTTAAAATTACCTGAAAAGTAGAATTTCTTAATTGTTTGGTAAGGTCTTCTACATGATGTTCAAAATTACTGGCACGTTCTTTTTCCATATCCAACTCCTCTGATTGCTTATCATATTCTAATAAAAGATTCTTCAGTGAAACACAAAAAGATTTTTAGATTGTTATTATGAATTCAATAGGTCAGACGATAAAATCAAGCTATCTTGATGTAAGACTTATGGGTACATTGAGATGCTTAAAATCAGGGCTTTAAATACACACCCAAAATTGGGTTCAGGTGCAGGTACAGGTTCAGTATGTTAAAATTTAGAGAGATCTTTGGGTTTGGGTTTAAATGCTATTTGTAGATACCAGGGCTTCCTACTAACTTCACCCTGAACCTGCTCTGGTATAAGCATTTAAAGATTTTTTTCTGAAACTGAATTCAATGAAAAATTTAGTTCAGGTTTAGATTTCAATGTTGTTATTATTTTTTGTATCATTACCTATTAATTTCCTTCATAAAATTCCTTATGAATTTCCTTCATAAAAATTGAAGGAAAAAAGAGAGAAAAAAATGTATTAACCTACCTACACATAGGATTAAAACTTTAAGCTGAATTTGAGTTGAACACAACCCCTTTCTACAGTTTCACATATTGAATGTGTACCTGAGCCCAATTGAGGGGTAAACCTTAAAATAGTTAGTATGAAGATGTAAGTTTACATGAGAATGACACAAAAATATAACAAGGCAAACAAAATTTACATATGAAGATATGACAAAGGATTAGTATGCTCAAATACAGAGGTCTTATAAATTCATTTTTAAAGTTTATATAATGTTATTTGGTTGTCATGAACTAGTTAGTTACCTTAGCTGCTTGCTTCTTTACATTTTAAGAGACCTTTTAATTTAATTTATTAATTTCCTCCAGAGGTAGACGGAGTGTACTAATTTTATATAGTTCAATCTATCAATCTTTTCCTTTGGAATTTCTTAAACTGCTTTTCAGTTCAGCAATGTCTTTTGTATCCAGAAGACAAAGAATGGCGTATTTTTTTTTTTTTTTGGAATTGGGGATTGAACCCAGGGCCTCGTGCTTGCATGCTCTGTAAGTGCTGCACCACTGAGCTGCACTCCTAGCCCATTTTTTTACTTTTTGAGATAGGGTCTTGCTAAATTACGCAGACTGCCTCTGGTCTCGAACTTTTGATCCTCCTGCCTTTGCCTCCTGAGTCACTAGGATTATAGGCATGTGCCACCACAGCTGGCCCAGGATGGTGTATTTTATTCTAGATTTTTAAAAGATATTTTCCACAAAATTCCTTAATCTCCACAGTTTATTTTGCTGTGTGTAGTGAAAGAAAACCCTAAGTTTTTCTCAAATAGTTTTTTAATTCCTTCTTTCCTGATTTCCAATAATCCTTGGCTAGTACAGTTTAGCTGGTAAAAGAATAGATCTGGGAAAAATACAAACACACAAACAAACAGAAAACCAAGAACAGATCTGGAACAGTTGGTAAAATCTCAGCTCCTGCTATGTTACTTATTCTGTGACCCGGAAGTTTCTTTCTTTCTTTCTTTTTTTTGTGGTACTGGGGTTGGATCCAGGGCCTCACGATTGCATGCTCTGCAAGGGCTGGACCACTGAGCTGCACCCCCAGCCCATTTTTTACTTTTTGAGACAGGGTCTTGCTAAGTTATGCAAACTGCCTCTGGTCTTGAACCTGTGATTCTCCTGCCTCTTTCTCCCAAACTGCTGGGATTACGGGCATGCGCCACCATGAACAGCACCCTGAAGTTTCTTAATTGCAAGTCTGTGACCTGAGTCTGTGTGTCTCAGATTCCTCGCTTGTAAACTCGTGTCTGTAGCACATTTCTTTTGGTTGTTTTGAGAATTATGTGTATTAAGATACGGAAAGTACCTAGAAGATAGCCTGGCACATATGTTGTTAGTCTATTTTGTTATATTAATCTGATCTTTACATTAGAATTCTATCATCTTACTGTAGCTCTATAATAAATTTTAGTAGCAGAATGTCACTTTTCTGTTTTCATTTTAAAAAAATTGAGCTCTTCTTCCAAGTTTAATTTCCATTTAAAGCTTGTCAAGATTCTACCAAGAAAGAAAAAAACTATAAAATTTTTAATGAAAAAAATTTTTTTTTGTGGTACTGGGGTGTTGAACCCAGGACTTCACACATGCTAGGCAAGTCCTCCACCACTCAGCCACATCCCAACCCCCTATTTTTATTTGGAGATGTGGTGGTGTTAGGTGTTGTTGAGTTGGGTCCAACTCATAGCGACCCTATGTACAACAGAATAAAACACTCCCCAACACTGTGCCATGCCTGGCATTATGTCAGTGCTTCTCTGCTATTCATAGGGTTTTCAATGGCTAATTGTTTTGGGAGTAGGTTGCCAGGACCTTCTCCCTAATCTGCAGCACCTGATATTTCCAGGCAGTCTCCCATCCAAGGACTAACCAGGCTGTCTCTGCTTACCTTCTGAGATCAGGCGGGATCAGATGCCAGAGAGCTATGGCTGCAGAGTATTTGGAGATAAGGTCTTGATAAGTTGTGCAGGCTGCCCTGGCCTTGAACTCGATGCTTATGTCTCAGTATTCCACATTGCTGAGATTATAGGCATGCACCACTATACTTGACTTGAAATTATTTTAGAATAAATCATATTCAGTCATCCTATATAAGTTTTAAAGTTTTCTTCATGAAGTGCCCATACTGCTCATTAAAGTTCTAAAAATTACTTTTTTACATAGTATACAACTTATCCTTTTGTCTGTTTACTTCTTATTACTACTGGAATTTTTGTCCTAGGAGGACAGGAATTTAGGACTCTTACTTCGGTGGTGGTCTATTGGTTGACCATCATCTGCCCCAGAACTCAGAATTTAATCCAATTGTGTAAATATTTGCTGAATGAGTAAACACATGAAAACATGTGATAACATTTATCTTGCATTTGGTGAATCCGTTGGACTTTAATTTTTATAAGAATCTTATGTTATTGAAGTAGACAAGCATATTACCTTCAAATAAATAATGCTTCTGCTTTCCTATTAGACCTCTTTTGTTTAGCTTCAGGTTTATTTACTTTGCCAGAACAATATTAATTAGTAACACTAATAACAGCCATCTTTTTGTTATTGATTTTTATTAGTAAGTTCTCAGATAGAATTTTACTTTTAAGAAAATAATAATTTAAAGGCATTATTTAACCAGGCATTGTGGGATATGCCTGTATTTCTAGCTACTGGTGAGGCGCAGGCAGTACGAGTGCATGTAGAAGACCAGAGGCAGACTATTCAACTTAGTGAAACCTTGTCTTGAAAACAAAAAATAAAAAACAAAAAAACAAGGGGATCTGGGGGAGTCATGCTTAGTGGTGGAGCACTTGCCTAGCATGTGCAAGGCCCTGGGTTCAATCTCCATTATTGGACCATTAAAAAAAAAAGGGGGGGGGGATCTATTTAAAGGCTAACCATTTAAAAAATCTTGATATGAGGATACTAACCACACTGTACAAAAAAATTGGGAAAAAAGATTTGCTAACAAAAAGGTAACTATTTTATGAACAAGGAGTTTATATTTCTAGTACCTTTCTTTTCTTTTTATTAATTTTGAGACAGAGTCTTGGTAAGTTGCTCCCTCTGGCCTTGGATTTATAATCCTCCTACCTCAGACTCCCAAGTTGGTGGGACTATAGGTATGTGCCACAGTGCCTAGCTCCATTATTTTTTTTGTGGGAAAGGGGGGTCACTTTGGGGTTGAAACCAGGGCTTCTCATATATTTTGCAAGTCCTCTGCCACTGAGCCGTACCTTCAGCCCATTTTCTTGTATTTTACTTTGTGACAGGGTCTCACTAAGTTATGGAGGTTGCCTCTGGCCTCAAATTCATGATCCTCTTGCATCAGCCTCCCAAGTTGCTGGGATCACAAGTGTATGCCACAGCACCCAGCTCTAGTATATTTCTTACTAGTTATGAAGATAATTTGCTATTAAAGTAACTACTTTACCTTATAGCTCTCTGCTCCTTGAATAAGATCTCTCATGGAAGCAGACAACTGATCCTTTTCTGATTGAACAGATTCAAGTTCTTCCCTTAGAGTCTGGGTCTGTTTTAAATTATATAATAAAGATAAAAGAATTTTTCATGGACAGAAAAACTTGATTTTCTAAAATGTGAGATTGTTGGATCTCATTTTTAAGTCAGCTTACCTCTTTTCTGCTAGAATCTAGTTCTTTCTTTGCTTTCACAGCAACTAATTTTATCTTGCTTATTTTATCTTCCTTCTTTTTGCACTCTTTTTCCAGATTTTCTAAAATTAGAAAACGAAAGATTATATATGAAGTAAAAAGGAAAAATATTCTAATTACTTGCGATTTTAACCCTACAAACTGATTGGTATTCTGGAACACAAAATTTACAGTTTGAAATTAAGGTAAAGAGGCCAAAACATTGTTATCTCCTTTTTTAAGTGAAAGTTTAACAATTCATTATTTAAGTGAGGCAAACAATGAAAAATTTTCTATTTTCTTCAATATTTTGAAACAGTCCACTTTAAAGAAGCGTTTTCTTTAGTGCCTAGAATTTTTTTTTTTTTTTTTTTTAGGTGCTGGGGATTGAACCCAGGGCTTCACACTTGCATGCTTTGCAAGTGCTGTACCACTGAGCTATACCTCCAGCCCATTTTTTTTTTTTTTTTAACTTTTGAGACAGGGTCTTGCTAAATTATGCAGACTACCCCTGGCCTTGAACTTTCGATCCTCCTGCCTCTGCCTCCTGAGTTGCTGGGATTATAGGCATGCGCTACCACACCCAGCTTTAGAAATTGGTTGTTAAGATGATTTTAATATTAAGACTCCTGGAAACTCAGGTATGCTAGGATTTTAGGTGGTGGTTTATAAGTCAGGACCAAGTAGAGAGAAGGTATCAAATACAGATTTTTTTTTTTTTTTTGGCTTGGTACTGGTGGGTTGAACCCAGGGCCTGATGCATACTTTGCAAGTACTTTATCACTGAGCTGCACCCCAAGCTCATGCTTTTACTTTTTATCGTGAGACAAGGTGTCACTAAGTTGCGCAGGCTGCCTCTGGCCTTGAACTTGTGATCTTCTTGCCTCTCCTTCTGGAGTTGCTGGGGTTACAGGCATGTGCCACCACGACTGGCTGATACAGATAAATATTTATGCACATTTCTCCTCTAGATTGGTGGATCTGATTTTCATAACTAAGCCTGAACTATATTTGACCTTCCCAATATCAATTTGTTGCTTATCCTCTTCAACTACTCCTGTTTAAACTGTTCTGTTTAGGACTTCACTTGTTGATACCATTTCTTAACTTCAGTTATCATATGAAATTTCTGTCCTAGCCTAGTAGTCTGTGTGCACCTGAACATTTCCTCTAGCTGCCACACTGAACTGTTTTTGGGCAGCAAAGGCCAACAGTTCCACCTATGCATTTCATTGCATGCCTCTCACTTACTAAAGCTTTAGGGCAGCATTTACCCTCCTCTAGTGGATGTTTTTCCCAACAGCTTACAAACATGCAACAAGAAAAATATCACAAAATTAAGGTCAGGAACAAATAGTGGAAACAGCTAAAGAGGGAGATCACAATTGGACAAGTGATAAACACTTCAAACATACTCTCCCTTCCCTTACAGCAAAAGCCTTCAAAGAGGTATCTATACACACTCTCAAAATTGTACCCTCTGTGGCTTCCGCCAATGGCTAGCTCTCAGTACTCATTTGCTGGACGTAACAGCAACACATGCCATAGCCAAATGTCCTCCCACTTCTTTCACTTGCACTTTTCCTTGTCTAACTTGCAAGACATTTTATGCTTTAGGTTTCCCTAACTCACTGGCTGCTCCTTCTCAATCTCCTTTGTTGTTTCCATCATTTACAGGTGGGGAACTATCTCTGGTCCTCATTTTTTTCTATACTGCTTTGGTGATTTTAATGTCATAGTTTTTAATACCTACTATTTAACTACACATTTTAAATATGTAGCCTAATTATCTCCTTAACTTCAGATTTATATAGCATTCTGACATCTCTGCTTGAACTGGTATTTAAACTCAGTCTAAAACTGGAGCATCCCACTTCACCCCAATCATCCATTACAGAAAACTAGAAGTCATTAAATTATTTCAACTCTTCCTACCCCTATCTAATTTGGGCACTAAATTGAGAAATCATGGGCACATAACACGATACTTCTAAATCTTCATTTTGTCATCTTTAAATGGGAATAAAGAAACTACCCCATAAAGTTATGATGAGGAGTAAGTGGACAGGTATCAAGTCTCAGCTCTTCTGCATTATCACACTAGGGCATTCACTACTGGCTACTTCTCCAGGAATTACCTGCTCCGCTCCTTGATATTAACATACAAGCACTTGCTGTTCCCTCTTGCTACAATACCTTTTCTTTTTTCTTTTTTTTTTTTTTTGAGACAGGGTCTCCCTAAATTACGCAGACTGACTCTGGTCTTGAACTTGCGATCCTCCTGCCTCCGCCTCGTGAGTTGCTGGGATCATAGGTGTGCACCACCACACCTGGCTACCACACCTTTTTTATGTCACATTTCTCATCTTCAAAACTCAACTGAAAACTTTATTCTGTAATGTTTTTCTTTTTCTTAACTCAAGACAACTTGCTATGCGATCAGCATTGTATTTTGTCCACACTTCAAATTGCTGCACTCAGCTTCTCCTGGTGGTGAGTTCTTTGAGCACATGGTCTGTACCTTGTTCACCTTTCCATTACCACTGACTAGAACAGTTGGGCACAAATAATGTCTGCTGAATCAATGAAAAAATTTTTAAAAATTATGGAATCATTTATAAATGGAACCACACCAGTGTTTTGTTTAAATGACAGAAAAGTAACACTTGAAAGGGAAGGCAAACAAGATGACAGACTGTAGTGGGAGAATGAGGAAATGACAGCTACTTATTGTGCCTTTAATAGTTCATTAATTGGCTACTACCTTTCCCAATCTACTCTGACACTAACAAGAGTTGGTCTAACTAAGGTAACAATGTATGCAAAAACAGTTACCTATTTTTTCTTCCAGTTCTTTTATTGAAGAGAGTTGATCACTTTTCACAGGTGATTTCTCTAAGGAATCCTGGGTTTTATAGGAGGAAATAAAACAACAAAAAACAAGTACAGAATTTATTTCTTTCCCCACAATGACCTGGCCATCATTTTAAGCATGAGAAAATCATTATGAAAGAGAAATCATATAAAAAGCAGTTTGGTTGTTTTTTTGTCTGTTGGCAAACAGGCAATACTAACCTCACCATATATTTGGCAGTTACTATAAAAGAAGACAGAACCAAAGGGCAAGGGGAACATATGACACATATCAAATATAGGTGTGATACAGTCATGAATAAATGATTAGTTTTTCACTCTTTACAACATAACTTTTATGAAAACCTTAAAATTGTAGCCAAAGTGAAAGCCCACTTTCTTACTCAACAATGCTCTTTAAACTGTATTCCATGCAGTATGAAGAAGGGGGAAGAGGAAAAAGATACTATGCATATCACATAAAAATGAAACTCAAATTTTTTCATTAGTTGCAGGTTTTTTAGTTACAGTTACACACCTTTGGCCAAGACATTTAAAGCCCTATTTAACCTTATTTAAGTTCAAGATTTTAAAACAGAGTGACAACATGAAAATGCAGAAGTTTGTCACTTGAGCTTAAATGCTAAAAGTTTACTTCTGATTTCAAAGTGTAAAAATGTTAATGTATACATTTCCTAGAGTCTATGACCAGAACTAGGAATTTATTTGTATCAATAAAATTCAAAGTAATAGTACCTTTAATAACATCAACTCTGCTCTCACATCTTGCAATTCAGACTCTTTTTGTTCTAGCAATGGTCTTAGGTTTTCATGTTCCATTACAGATTTTTCATTATGGATTTCATTTGTGCTATGTAATGTCTGAGATACTTCTTCAACTTGAATTAAAAGATTCTGATTTTCAACCCTTGTTTTTTCATTGGCATTCTTCATTTCCAGAAAATCAAGTTGCAGGGCCTCTTTTTCGGAAACAGTTTCTTCTAACTCTTTCCTTAAAAGAACTTTCTCTTGCTCATAGTCTCTTACTAAAGACCTAAGTTCTTCACACTGAACTACATTCTCTTCTTGAAGGTACTTAATCTTTTTTTCTAATTCCAATATCCTTTCATCATATTGAAAAACCAAGTTTTGTTTTTCTTCATTTATCTTTGCTAAGGACTCGCCTATAGCGCGTACGATATTTCCAACATCATTATTTTCATATTCTTCTGACACTTTTGACCCTATTTGGTTAAGAAACCCATATAACTGAGTTTTGACAAGTGACTTCTCAAGTTGCTCACTTTCAAACAGCTTACTTAAATTATCTCGCTCTTCAATAGTTAAATGAAGTTTCTTTTCTAATTCAGAAATATGTTCTTTAAGGATAAAATTTTCTTTTTGAGATAGAAGAGCTTCCAAATCCCTACTCAATTGGTTCTTTTCAGAATTTAATCTGTTATTTTCCTCATAAAGAGTCCTGACTTCAGATGACAATGCTTCCCGTTCTTCCAAGATGGTTTTCACTTGAACTGTAAGATTTTCTAGCTTTTGGTCATGTTGACTCTTATCTTTTAAAGTCTCATCTAGTCTTCCAGTCAATTCATTTACCCTTTCTTCTAGTTCACTGTTGTACTGGGTAGTTTGCTCCACTTTCTCTCTAAGTTCTAGAGTTAAGCTTTGTTCCTGTTCACATTTCTTATGGAAGTTATCTACATCTTCCTGGAAATTTTTAATTTTACTTATGAAATCACCTTTTTCCTCAGTAAGAGAACTTATCTTTGCTTCAAATTCTTGTAACATAGTATCTCTTTGACTGAGACTAAGTAAGTACATTTCATTCTTTTCTTGAAGGCTCTTTATGGTATTTTCAAGTTCTGGTATGAATTCTTGTTGAGATAATAACTTTTCATTTTCTCCCCGGAGTTGATTCAGAGTTTCAAGAAGAGCATCTTTTTCATTAAAAGCAGTTCTCAGCTTCTGCTGAAGTTCATGAACATCAGATGCTTGCTGCTGCTTCATTGATTCAAACTCCTGACTTATTTTCCCAGCAGATTCTCCTAGTTCTGTTTGTAAAATCTCCATAATCTCTCGTAAACTCTCATAATTTAAGATTGCTTCTTGTTTTTCTTGTTGTAGGTTTTCACACTGTTCTTTAAGACCCTGTATTTCAAACATTAATGTTAATTTTTCTTTTTCTGAACCTGACAAAAATGTCTCATTTAGTTCTGATATTTCTTTTTGGTGGTGTTCCTTAAGGCTCTTTACTTCTTTGGTATGTTGCTCTACAGCACAGCAAAGCTGTTTATTTAAATCTTCTAACTCATATTTTAGTTTTTCTATTATACACCCCTGTTCTTCTTTAGCTAGTAATAGTTCATTAATTTTAAACTCCAAGTCTTCTCGCTCATGAAAAAATTCATCTTTAATATGTTGGGCATCCATTTCAAGTTTTAATTTAAGATTATTCATGTAAGTTACTTCATCTTTTAAAATACTATGTTGAGATTCCAGTTCTTTTAAGGAATCTTCTAAGTGTTTGACTTTTTCATTTGCTATTTGTTCTATGAAAGTATCTTCTTGTAAGAGCATAGAACAAATCTGATTGCCTTGTGCATTTGAGATGCCTTTCTTTAAGTTCTCCAATTCAAACTCATGTTGCTCCTGCCTGTTTTTCTCTTTTGCTTCACACTGTTTTACTAAGTTTTCTCTTAGTTGGTTGAGCTCATTTATTTCTGCTTTGTGTTCTTTAGCTGATGCTTCAATCTGGCACATCAGTTCTTTCACTTTTTCTTGGTGTGTAGCTTTTACCTGAGAAAGCTCTTGTTGTAAACTATCAATATCTTTTTGGTAATGCTGAGAGTTTGCCTCAATGACGTTTTGGAGATGAGTGATCTCTTGCTTATTCTCATCAGTAGTAGCTTCTAACTGTTTCTGCAGATATAAAATTTGCTCCTCAAAGGCTGGCTTAATTCTTTGAATCTCTTCTTGTAGTTTTTTAACATTATCTTCAGAGTCACTGTAAAATTTAAGTTGTTCTGAAAGCTCTAATTGTTTATTCATTGCTTCTTCCAGTTCTTTTTGTAAGCTAGTTTTATCTTCACTATATTTGGAATGTACTGCCATCAATTCAGTTCTCAAATTTTCAATTTCTTTCATGTAGTTTGTATGTGACTGTTCAAACTCCTTGTGCATATCTTTCATCTTAGTTACAGAATCCTATTACAAAAATAAGCACAAATAAATTATTTAAGAAAGACAAAAGAAACCTCTGCCCCCAGGAAAGATATTAGCTATAGACTGACTAGAGAGGAAAGGAAATGAACAGAATCAACCTAGAAAACCATGACACTGGAGAGTCCAAGAATTTTGTTTAGTCCCTGCCTACAATAAGTAGGACAAGACATATCAGCAATACTAAATTTATTACTTAAAGAACTAACAAGTAATTTCTGCATTTAATTTTCTTTTAAAAGGTAATACATGATATAAGTTCTATAGGTAATAAAGCTTCAACTAGTAGCTCCTAAATAGATTAATATCCCATTTAATATCCTAGAACTGAACAGATAATGTTATTTAGAGCTATGTGAAAATCAAATTTACTTTTAAAATTTTTTATTAAAGAATGATGTTATAGCTATAACGAAGACTAAGTAATGCAACAAATATTAGCTCTAGCTCTGTGAAATTGGGTGATTTCAATATTTCAGCTACTTTTCTTCTTAAGTCTTAATCTTTGTTTCTTTCCTCATAAAATGGTAAAAGTAGAGATTGTTAAAAACTTACTTATTTATTTATTTAGTTTTAAAAGATAGTCTTGCTATATAGCCCAGGTGAGCCTCAAACTTGCTATTCTCCTCCTTTGGCCTCCCAAGTGCTAGGATTATAGGCATATGACATGATGCCTGGCTGGATTAGATGCTTTTAAATATCTTATTTAACTCTACAATTCGTGACTACACTGTATAAAGTTAATAAAAGAATATTAAATGTTGTCTTACCTCAACTTCTTGCTTTATTTTATTATTTTCCTTCTTCAAAGAAAGACACTGTTGGTCAATCTCTGCTTTTTCCAGAAGAACGGCATCTAGACGTTCAGTCAATACCTGTTTTGGAATAGGATAACTTGTTTGCCTGAGGTTAAAAAAAATGGTGGCTTGACCACATGCATAATTACCTCCTTACCTTTTCCAAATCATGCTAAAATGAAAATAAAAGATTTAAAGAGGTATAAAGATAAAGGGGGCTGGACTTTAGCTAAGTTGGTCAAGTGCCTGCTCTGGACTCTCTGAAATTTGTTTGATCCCCAGCACTGCAAAAATGGGAGGACCTGGCAGCCCACTCCCGAAACAATCAGCCACTGAAAAGCCTACGAATAACAGAGACACACTGACACAGTGCCAGGCATGGCATAGTGTTGAGGAGTATTTTGTTCTGTTGTACATTAGGGTCACTATGAGTTAGACCTGACTTGATGGCACCTAACAACAACAACAACAACAGCAACAACAACATCATAAAAACAAAGAGGACAGGATAAACAATGTGAAGACTTCAGAAATTTCAATACATTTTTGGAAAACAACATAAAAGAGGATGAACTGAATTAAAAAGAAAAAGAGCTAAGTGACTGGGCTCAGGACTTTAACACCAGAGGCTGAGGCAGGAGGATCTCAAGTTCAAGATCAGGCAAAATAAAGAAGGGGTTGGGGGAACAGTTCAGTGGAAGAACACTTGCCCAGAATGTGCGAGTCCGTGGGTTTAACTCCCCAGTCAAGAAAGAAAAGAAAAATAAACAAATAAAATACAAGGAAGCAGAGAAGCTGTCAAATACTCTTCAGGAATGAGATGCTGAGGAATGAGTGACACTAGGTGTGGAGGGCACGTAGCTCAGTAGCAGACTCCTTTCTTAGTATATGTGAAGTCCCAGGTTTGATTCCTAGTGCTGCAAACACTGACAAACAAAAAAGCAAAAAAAAAACCCCAATAAATTTTAGATAACAGGTCAAGGAAGGTATAATGCATGGAACTCAAAAATTGAGGCTTGTTCAATAATCTGAATAGGGAGTAGCAAGAATAGGTAAGAAATAACCTGTCTCTTTTCTCTCAGAGATTTATTCTCTATGAGGAAGTTAATGAAATGAAAAACAGATTGACAAACCAAGTCAGTTCTTTTTTGAAAAGCTAACAAGGATAATCAAGAAGTCGGAAGTCACAAGTAATATAACGGAGAAGAGAATGCATCTACATATAAAGCAGACCTTAAAAAATTAAAAAGACTATCATGAACACTTATTTATCAATAATATTGAAAGCTCAAATGAAATGGATAAAAATTCCTATAAAGATGCAGCTTTACTCACTCAAGAAAACAATAACATAATAATGTAGCTACTTAAAAATCAAATGAACAGCTGAAAATTGTCTGCCAAGCTGGATGCCTTAATGCACACCTGTAGTCCCAGTGACTTAGGAGGTGGAGGCAGGAGGATGGCGAGTTTGAGACCAGAGGCAGTCTGTGCAACTTAGTGGGACCCTGTCTTAAAATAAAAATATTAAAAATGGACTGGAGGGTGCAGTTCAGTGGTAGAGCACTTATAAAGCGTGTACAAGGTCAGGGGTTCAACTGTAAGTACAAAAAAGAAAAAAATAAAAAATTGACTGTCAAAGAAAATAAGGGAAAGAGATGGTTTTAGAAGTGAGTTCTACCAAAATTTCCAAATAAATTATCCCAATTTTATCTTTACTTGTCTAGACAAAATAAAAAAGCAAAAACAATTCCAAGATATTCTACAAAATCAGCGTAACTCAAAAACAATACCCAAGTACTTTCCAGAAAGGAAAAATCAAAGACACAGTTTGCCACAAATCTAAATGCAAAAGTCCAAAATAAAGCATTTGTCACCTATTTCTAATCAGGATTATGTCTACTCAGTAGGCTGAGGAAGAAAGATCTTTTGAATGCAGGAGTTCAAGGCTGGCCTGAGGAACATAGAGACCCCATCTCAAAAACAAAACAAAACAAAAACTGTGAAAGATCCTAATCAGTGAAATAAAGTTCATGAAAGATGTAAGAAATAAAAGATTAAAAGAGAAAATTGTTTGTAGAGGATATGACCATTTACACAAAACAAAACAAGCCTAGAAGAATCTACTGATAATTTGAAACAACTGAAGAGTTTCCCAAAAATAGCTACATATAGGATTAATACAAAGTTCCATTTTAGATACTAGTACCAAGCAATTGGAAAATAATTTTAAAAAGACGTCATTTACAATGGCATCAGCCAGTATCAACCAGTATCAAGTCTAGAAATAATTTTATGAAAAGATACATGAAAAACTTCTACTGTGAAAATTATAAAACTTTATAGATTCCATGTAATTCCAATCATTCACTATAGCATTTCTCATGGAATCTCACAATATGATTCTAAATATACAGAGGAAAGTGAAAGACCAAGAATAGCCAAAATACTTTTTGGTTTTTTTGTGGTACTAGGGGTTGAACCCAGGGCCTCGCACTTGCATGCTTTGGAAGTGCTGGACCACTGAGCTGCACCCCCAGCCCCCCCTTTTTTTTTTTTTAACTTTTTTGAGACAGGGTCTTGCCAAATTATGCAGACTGCCTCTGGTCTCGAACTGGAGATCTTCCTGCCTCCACCTCCCAAGCCGCTGGGATTACAGGAGTGTGCCACTGCACCCGGCAAATAGCCAGAATACTTTTAAAGAGAACAAAGAGAAGACATACTCTATCCGGTACCAGGATTTACTACAAAGCTATGCAAAAATAATGAAGCCTATACAGTATTGCCAAAGGGGTGGACAAAATAACCAATGGAATAAAAATAAAAGCCCAGAAACAGACCTAAGCATAAGTTTTAGGTCACTGGAGAAAGACTATTCCATAATTAAGGTAGGAAAACAATAGTTCTTGATATTAAGGAAGATTTCACATCATATCCAGTTGGGTAAGGTGATACGTGCCTATAATCCCAGGACATGGGAGGCTGAGACAGGAGGGTCTGTGACTTACATGTCTGCCTGGGTTATGTAAGAAACCCTGTTTCAAAAAGATAATAGCAAAGAAAACCAAAAAATCCCAAAATAAAACAAAGACATCAACTCCAGACAGATTAACACTTAAATGCCAAAAACACAGCTTTAAAATTCTTAGAAAATACCTTTTAAATATTAGGCTGGAGAAAGAGTTCTTGAAAAAATATATTTTTTTAAGGTGGGCATGAATGGTGCATGCCTGTAATCCCAGGCACACAGGAGGTAGAGGCATGAGGACTGCGGGTTTGAGGCCAGAGGCAGCCTGTGTAACTTAACAAGACCCTGTTTCAGGATAAAAAATAAAAATAAAAAAAGGGCTAAGGGTGCAGCTCAGTGGTAGAGCATTTGCAAACTGTGCAAGGCCCTGGATTAAGTCACCCAGTATTGCCAAAAAAAAAAGTGTGTGTGTATGTGTGTATACACACATATATGTATCTTTAAAGCACTATTATAAAATGAATATTTGTCTATGTTAAAATTAAGATCTTTTCAACATATATGCAACCAAGAATTTCTCTGTATAAAGTATTTACAGAAAAAGTTGTACAAATCAATAGTAAGAGGCCCACTGGTCCATTAAGGAAATAAGTTTTAGGTACAAAAATACTAATTTCAATGAAGACTATCATGATTTATCATTTATACCTACCTGAATGGCAAAAGGGCTGGGATTTAGCTCAGTTGGTAGAGTGCTGCGCTGCAGTCTCTGAGGACCCGAGTTCAATTCCCAGCACCACAAAAATGGGAGAAGGGCCTGGCAGTCCACTCCCAAGGCAATCCCAAAACAGCCATTGAAAACCCTATGAGGGTCGCTATGAGTCAGGCACCAACTCTATGGCACCTAACAACAACAACAATAAATGGCAAAAATTGACAATCTCAAGTGCTAGAGAAGACATGGATCCTCAGGATCCTTTGTATACTGCTGGTAGAAATGTAAGTTATTTCAAATACTTTATAAAGTGGTTTGGCATTATCTCCTAATGCTGGACCTTTGAACTTTTTGTTTTATTTTGTTTTGTTTTGTTTTGTTTTTGAGATAGGGTCTCCTGATATAGCCCAGGCTGGCCTGAAAATTAGTATTTAGCCCAGGCTGGCCTGAAAATTAGTATTTAGCCCAGACTGGACTTGAACTCATTATCATCTGCCTCAGCTTTCCAAGTGCTAGAATTAGAAGCATGTGCCAACAGGCCTGGCTCTTCATGTAACTTTTAATGAAGTAATTCTACTCATTTATCTGTGAGAATCCTTTATACATTTATAAAGGAGATGCATACAATAAAGTTCATAGTATTGCACTCAACTGCATGAAACTAGATGTAACTGTACTGCCTGTCAATATCTATGAATGAACTGAGTTACAGTAACACAACGGAATATCGTGCAGCAGTCATGGTGACGTACAATAATACAGAAGAGCTTTAGGAAAATAATATTAAATAAAAAAAGTCCTAATAATTACAAACAACATGACACTCTTTTAATCAAGTTAAAAACTAAAATGAAGAAAACAATATATACACACACAAATACCTTTTTTTTCCTTTCCAGTGCTGGGGATTGAATCCAGGGCTTTGGGCATCCCAGGCAAGCACTCTACCACTGAGCTATATCCCCAGTCCTCGGATATATAATATTTTAAAATGATATTTATAGATGCAATAAAACAAGGAAAGGTAAAACGATAAACATGGGTTTTAGGATGATGGTAAGCTTAGGTGTGGGAAACTAGGGGTGTGGGACAGGTATGGAGGGGGACTACATTTGAAGATATATTTTATTTTCAAGACCCCAGCTTTTCTTTTGGGTTCACAGGGGATTACAGTAGAAATAATTAAATTTGAAAGAAATAGAGAATGCAAAAGAAATAAAAGTAAACTTCTAAAATAGCATGAATTTATTTCTTCAGAAAGGTGGAATATGTTGAATCTTTAAATAAGATGTATGAAAAAAGGATATTCAGGTATCAAAAAAGAGCTCTCTGAAATGAAACATTTACACCCACAAAACAGACATTTCAATATAGTGGTGAAGAAACAAAGTCAATGGCATTTCTTATACAAAATGGAAAACTGGAATGAAAACGTAATTCTAGATAAACATTCCAAATCCTGTGGCATTCTCTGCAGACTCTCTTTGAACTTCTATGTTGTTGTTAGGTACTATCAAGTCATGTCCGACTCATAGTAATCCGATGTACAACATATGAAACCCTACTGCTGTGCTTCTCTGCTATTCACAGGGTTTTCAACACTGATTCTTTTTTTTTGGGAGGGGAGTGGGTTGCCGTTCCTTCTCCCAATGAACTTCTATAAACAACCATTTTCCTCATATGTCTCTCTACAGACACTACAAAATCTAAAATCTAAAATCTCTGATTGCCCACGTTGTGGATGAGGACAAAGGAACATAGAAATGAAGAGTCTGTCTTGATGATATCACTGCGACACAAACCAGACTTAAGACCAATTGCCTACCTCTGATCACATGTGAAACAATACTAATAAATGATGCTGCATAAGGAAACACAAACAAAACTGATGTAGCAAAATTTAGAGTTCTAGAACTCTATATCAAGTTGTAGCTATCAATCAAACACGAGAACAGAATAAAGACATTTTAAATGTAAAACAACACTAAAATGTATCTCTCATGCATTCAATCTTAGGAAGCTACAGAAGTATGTGCTCTCCCAAAATCAAATAGCTAACCCAGAAAGTGAGTGGCAAGTGACCTAGAGAACAGGGGTCCAACATAAGAAGGCAGTGCAGAAGTTCACAGGATCATCAACAAAGGCCAGCTTCAGGAGAGCCACAGCAGACTTAGGAGAACAACCAGGCCAAATGAGAGCAGAAGACAGAAGACTTCAGGAGGCAGGAAGGGAGCCAGGTAAATGGAGAGAAAAAGGCATCCTGCAGTGACAGCCTGAAGCAAAAATAGGTCTATAGCGACTGATTCAGAAGGACACAGGAAACAGGAAAGAAAGCATCTCTAAAGTTAAAAGGTACAAAAACCAATGGTGCCACTGACCCAACCAGAGAAGATTTGGCAATGTTGAATTTGAGGTAGTAAGTATAATGTGTGAAGATATTTTCCCCCCAGGTAGCTAGAGCTGTAAATTCCAGAGCTGAGTCAGATGTCATGTCTAGGGATAAAGATCTACTTACAGAGCACTGAAGTCCTGAGCACAGTCAGGTTTTCTGAGGGTGACAAGGAAAAGCAGAACAGAAAGTGAGGTAATAAGTATTATTAAGGAGTATGTGGGAAGAAAAAGAGAATACTCATTTCAGAAACAAAGGGACATAAAGTTGGGTGTGGTGTCGCATACCTGTAATCCCAGCGACTTGGGAGGCCAAGGTAGGAGGATCTTGAGTTTGAGGCCAGAGGCAGCCTATGTAACTTAGTGAGACCCTGTCTCAAAATAAAAATTTAAAAAATGGGCTGGTGGTGCATCCCAGTGGTAGAGCACTTGCAAAGTATGTGTGAGGCCCTAGGTTCAAAACCCAAACTGCAAAAACTAAACAAAATAAAACAAAAAGCAAACAAAACAGACAGAAGGCACCTAGAAGTCATTAGCATCCCTCTCTTTTTTTTTTCTACAGTGAACCTGAAAGGTATAGGGAGGAAGTGGTGGGATAAGGATAGAAAACCAGATAGCCTTTAGCAGGCTGACAGCTCTCAAGGAAATTTTGTTTGTCATTAGATAATTTCTCTAAATAAACAAAAATTAAAGCAATATTCACAACTGTTTCATTACCTTAATAATATCATCAGTTCCTCCATCGACAGGTTTTGATTTGAGAGCTTCGATTTCTTTGTCTAGTTCTAAATAATTAAAATAAGTCCTGGTTCAGAAATGAAAAAAACAACTACTCGCTGAACAAATATGTACATTCAAAAAAACCTCTAAAACTATAAATTTCAATATATTTGAGAAGCAGATACTTTGGGAAATATCAACTTCACCTACACAACAGTACAACAATTAATCAATTAATTAAAATGAATAGAGAAATAGAGAAAACAGTGTGAATAATCTCTATGTACCCATCACCATGCTTTAGCAAATATCATATGGCCAATTTTGTTTCACCTCAAACTGTATTTCCTTCTTCCTTCCCTTCTTTTCTTATCCAAATATATTTTTTTCTTTTGGGAGACAAGGTGTTGGTGTGTTGCCCAGGCTGGTCTTGAACTCCTAGGCTCAAATACTCCTTCCACTTCAGCCTCCAGAGTAGCTGGAACTACAGGTGTTGGCCACTATGACCAATCATCTTGATAACTCTGAAGCAAATCCCAGACACTCTATTATTTCAGCTGTAAATACTTCTTACTATATAATCTTAAAGCAATAACTAACCTGGCATTAAGCATACATGTTAATCTGAGTATTTTATCAACACATGTCCTGCTCTGGAGCCTAGAACATCTTTCCAAATAAATTACTCTCTTGACTATAAGTGGATCCAACTTACAAAACCTAAGTTTGACCTTTTCTGGTAGAAAATAAGTGTTAGCTTTTAGGCTGGGCAGTTAACATTTTTAAGTCATTGGAAATTCAAGGGTTCACCCATTCATAAAGGAACACTAACATCTTTTTCTTTTGTAATAAAAAGAAAAGGAAAGTGAACAGAGAATCAACCAACTTCAGCAAATATATACACTTCAAATTTCTAGGGATGGCCATCATTTATTAGCTTACTTTGGGATTTTTACTATGTCTTTGAGTTTACAGCCTTGGGTCTCTAACATTTCATCTGACTTCTCTAGAAAAACATGTTCAATTCAGAAGAATCTACAATTCATGTGAAGTTAAAAAAATGCTTACCTTTACAAAAATTTAAAAAATACTCATCCCTGATTTTAACTACTCAAAGGTAACTGCAGGGCTAGGTGTACTGATAGTCCCAGGAGGCTGAGGCAGGAGGATTTTATGATTTCTAGCCCAGTCTGGGCTACACAGTAAATTCCAGGCCAGCTTGGATTATATAGCTAGACCCTATCTCACAAAGAAAAAGAAGAAGAAAAAGTAATTGCAGTTTAGACATGTGAAATAATACCAGAAAAATCAGAGGTAAATGGTCAGAATATTAAGTGGTAATATTTCATTACACTAAGATGCACTAGGAATGACTAAAAAATAAAAACAAGCCAATGTACTATTTTAAAAACTACCATTTGTTTAACCAAGATGGGTATTTTCAACCCAATACCTGTACACCTTGATTTAGCTTTCTGTAATAGCATCATTTGCTTCTTGGCGAACTTGATGAGATCTTCCTTGGGCAATGTTTCCAGCTGAAAGATATAGTCATGTTACCAAGTTGTTATAACTCATGTTTCTAGTATGCCACAAAAAAGAAACATGTCTGCCTAAAAATATAAACATTTTACCACAAAGGATTTAAGCCAACCAAACATTTTGTTCCTATTTTTTAAATTTAGAAAATGTGACTTCAACTTGACAATTATTAGTAGTTAGGCAAAAGAACCAAAACCAAAACAAATAAAAAACCCAAACCTCTTGCAGTTTCTTTTTATTTCCTTTTTCTTTTTGTGGTACTGAGGGCGTTGAACACAGGGCCTCATGCATGCTTTATAAGGGTTCTACCACTGAGCTGTATTCTCTCTTTTTTAAGCCTTGAGGTAGTTTCACAGGCAGCCTCTGTCCTTGAACTTGTCATCCTTCTGCCTCCCTCTCCCCCAGTTCCACTGGGATTACAGGTGTGAGTGATCACACTGGGCTTCTTTTACAGGTTAACTATACAATTATCAATGGGAACTAATACTACAGGTCCTTAGAGTTGTATGATTCATTCTCTTCCAAGCTGTAAGTCATCCCTGGCCACAAGAAAATTTAAGCATCATTACAGCAACAAGATGAATCAGGCAACAAGTTCTAACTAAAAAAGTTAGGCTTTACTAATTTTGAAAATTATGTAACCCCTTTGGGCTCAGTTTTCTCATCTGTAAAATGAGAATAACAATAGTACCTATCTCATGGTTACCAGGAAGCTTAAATGGAGAAACTGAATGCTTAGAAAAGTGCCTGAGACTGAGTAAGCAAACAATAAACTTTAGCAATAAACTGCTACCTTTCAGAATCACTGAATGTTGAACATTGTACAGACCATAAAAATTACCTTATTCTCTCTCCCTTTTCACAATGGAGCAGCCCTTTGATTCTTACCCTAAGTCACTGCTGTCTTCACTGCACACTACATAAACCTTCATATATTAGACTGTTTTGTTCAATGTTTGAAAAACTGTGGGATCTCTTAGCAGTGCTACCCAGGAGCAGGAAATAAAAAAAAGTGTCTCTATATCAGGAAATTAAAACAAAACAAACAGGAAATAGATGAGTGACTGTAAATTAAAACTAAAATCCAGGCGGGTTTGGTAGCGCACGTCTGGAATCCCAGCACTGGGGAGGCTGAGGTAGGAGGATCAACGTTGAGTTCAAAGCCGGCCTAGTCTACTAGTCTACACAGCGAGTTCTAGGACAGCCTGGACTACACACAGTTAAGACTCAATCTCAAAAATCAAAACCAACTAACCAAAACCATCATCACCAAAACCCAACCCACAAACACTGAAATCCCTGGAAGAACGGTTATTTCCTTTAAAGAGGGCACCCCTCTCCCCATGCCGAAGTTCTCCCCCTTATCGCCCTTCCGCTCTCCCCGGAGCCTGCCCGGCAAAACTCTCCTCACCTTGGATTTCCCGGGGCCAGGGCTGGTGGCCGAAGCCACCCCATCCTGAACAGGATCCTACAAAACAGAAGCAAAGCCAGGACTCAAACCACTCTATTCCCAGCCGCAGACGCCACGCGTGCAGCCCTGACAGATCAGCCCCCGGGCGAGGACAACGCCCTCGAGGTGGGAAGCAGGAGCGCAGGGCTGTCGTGTGGCAAACGGCCTCCTCCCGCTCTGCGGGGAGGAGACGCGGGGCACGGAGCTGGGGCAGGCGGCCGCAGCACCGTCTCCCGGGTCCCACCCCAGGTCGCCAGTCGCGACACCCAAGACTCGTCGCCGAGGCGGTGGCCCGACCCCCGCTGGCCGCCCTGGCCGCGTCACCTCCATCGCCGCGCGCCCGCCGACCCCGCAGCCCCGCAGCCCCGCAGCCCCGCAGCGATGCCGCCGCCTCTGCCGCCGCTACCGCAGAGCTGGCTCTTCGGCTGCCTCCGGCGTAGCCTAGAACGCGAGTTAGAGGTCTCGCTTTCCGGGGTGTCCCGCCCCCGCGTCGCCAGGGCTACGGCCTGTCGGCGCTGCTTCCGCTTCCGCCTCTGCGTCCGGGAGGCGGGGCCGTGCGCGCGTCCCGCCTGGCCGCTCCCCAGATCCGCCGAGTGGCAGGAGGCGGGGCCTGTGCGCACTTCCTGGGGCTCCGAACTCGGGGGGGATTGATCCTGGAGCTGCCGTGTCCTGGCGAGGGGAACGTGAGGTGCTCACCCCTGGAGGCCTCAGTTTCCCCATCCGAAAGAGCCTCGGGTGAAGAGAACATTGTGTCCAGCCTGACGCAGTGGCCATGCCTGTGATCCCCGCGACTCGGGAGGCGGAACCAGGAGGATTTCATGTTCTAGGCCAGAGGCAGCCTTGGCGATTTAGGGAGACCTCCCCCCAGATAAAAAATAAAAAGTGGGCTGGGGTGTAGCCAGACTCCCAATGGTGTCTACTTTGGGGGATAGAATCATATTGATGGGAGACTGATGGGGTGTGGCTGAGACAGGATAGACCATATCTTGGGGAGTTGAGGTCGAGATGGTGGGAGACACCCATGCGGGAAGAGAGCCACTGACTCTGATCATTTGACGCCCAACATTAGGTTTGCTGTGGAATCCAGAGTGTTGCTATACCCCACTGGGTGGTCCAGTGCCCCAGGAGCCTTCCTCTTTAACTGCTGAAATAGCTTGCTGGGATCCTTATCTTCCACACACTTCTATCAACTGAGGTAATCTGGGAATATAACTCAGTTCTGGTAGTTTGAAATGGCCAGGATGTGAAGAGGTAGAATAATCCCTTTCAGTACTATCGTCCTGGAAGGCACCTAACAAGTCAATGCTAGCTAACTATTACTTAAAGGAGTGCCATTTAACTAACAAAGAACTACTATTGAGACATTATGGTGCCCTGCTTAACATCTGTTCTTCCTCTTCTACAGTGTGTAGCACCCATGACATTTGGCTGCAATTGGTTCAGGGGTGATATATGATCTGAGATGTATAGTCCGTGAGGTTTGGGGCTTCTGTTTTGTTTAGTGATAATAGTTTTCTCTTTGAATGTAGTTGGAAGAAACAGCTCTGGTTGCTGCTGACAGACATTTGCCATTGCAATAGAAGGTAGCCTGATGCCAAAATTGATAATAGGGAAAAGGCAGAGCCAAGGCCACACCACTGAGGAATGACGCTGGAGACAAGTTTAATCTTTGATAAGCAAGTCAACAAATTCCTTTTATAAAGTGAGCCAGTTAGCATTGTTGTTGTTGTGTGCCGTCGAGTCGGTATCTGACTCATAGCGACCCTCATAGGGTTTTCAATGGCTGACTGTTTCAGGATTGCCTTGGGAGTGGATTGCTACGTCCTTCTCCCATTTTTGTGGTGCTGGGAATTGAACTCGGGACCTCAGAGACTGCAGTGCAGTGCTCTACCAACTGATCTAAATCCCAGCCCACTGTTACTTGTAATAGTGTACAAAATATTTTGGGAGGAAGAGTTTTCCAACTTGAAAAAACCTCTTAATAATGAGATGGCTTGAAAAGATGTCCATAAAGCTGGACATTGTGCATTGTGTTAAATGAATTACTTTCCTATGGGACTAGAAAAATATGATTTAGAAAGTTAATGCCTAAACTGAGTGTGTTGGTGCAAGCATGTAGTCCAGAACTTGGGAGGCTGAGGCAGGTAGATCACGAGTTTGAGGACAGCCTGGGCTACATAGCAAGACTCTGTCTCACAAAACAAAAATAAAACAAAAGGTCTGGGGTGCAATGGTAGAACACTTGCTTAGCATGCACAAGGCCCTGGGTTTGATCCCCGTACCAAGCAAAAAAAAAAAAAAAAAAAAATTTTTTTTTTGGCAGCAAATACTACTGACGAAGAGTGTATAAATGGCCTTGCTCATGGTATTGTACAGTCTTAGAGGAAAAAAGGAATTTCTGCTGCCTTATCTCCACCAGGTAGGTTGCCTCTTATGCAGTAGGATGAGACTGGCTTCTTTCATTCAGCATCATGCATTTGAGATGCATCCAAGTTAATGCACTTAATCAATAATTCATTTCTTTTTTGTTGCTAAGTAGTATTCATTATATGGATATATCACATTTTGTTTATCCACTCACCAGTTGTAGGACATTTAGATTTGTTTCTAGTTTTGGGTGATTGTGAAGGGAGCCACTGTAAACATTTTTGTATGTACCTAAATTTTTATTTCTCCAGTTAAACACGTAGGAGTAAGATTTGCTAGATGCTATGGCCAGATACATGTTTCACTTTTTTTTCTCTCTTTATTGGTAATTGTTGGTGGGGTACAGAGTAATACAGCATTAGCTTTTTCCATTATGTAACTATTACATCACTTTTGATTACACTTTTATCAGCTTACAAGGTTTATGGAATCTTTTGACTAATATGTAGTAAAACTCATATGCATATTTGGGTTATATTCCATGTTTGACTTTTTAAGATCCTGTCAAGCTGTCCACCCTGGTCATTACCTAGGCCAGAGCTGAGAGGAAATGATCTCTTTTGAGGGACAGCTCCATTTAGTAACCAACGGCCTGAGGAAAGTATACAGACCATGAGATGATCTTTATGGAAGCTCTTTCAATGCTGCACAACATCAGATGCCTGTAGATGGGGCAGGGGACATGGAAGGTCCATTGAATACCATGAACCCATTGTTGAGTAGCTTTTGCAAAAAAAGGTGTACAATGGTCAGGTTACAAATTGTCCAGACAACCAAACACCTGCCACATATTAGTTTTAAGGGACACAATAGTGTGGCTGCAGTTGGCAGACTGAACTACAATGACAGTATCCTAACTTGAATAGATATCAATCAGGCACCACCAGTAGCTTGGGAGGGATCAAAAGTCAAATATAGTCAGTCTCCTAGGAAAGCAGCAAACCATTTGTGAGTGGGGGGCCACAAGTCTGGCATGCAGTGGTAGCGTCAGCAGGAACTGTCTTTCACTCTGTGTTGGTAAATAGGTGTTCATGTCTGATACAGTGATGGATCCAGGCAGCCGTAGAAACACCTGGTAACCATGCCTTGGAGGTACTGAGTCCACAACCCAAAAGATACCTCCAGGTGGAGGCTCCCTTCCTTCACCAAAGGCTCTCATCAGCATATCATCAGTCACAGAGACCTTTGGCTCAGGGAGATAGTGAGGGGTATGTAGTCCCCAAATTAGTGAGTATGCCACAGCCAGGTAGCTTTCAGAAGCACCCCACTCAGATGATACCAGTTTGCAGGTTAGCCAATCTAGGGCTGGGGATATAGCTCAATGAAAGAGTACTGGTCTAGCATATGGAAGTCCCTGGGTTTAATCCCCAGTGCCACACACACACACACAAAGTAAAATAAAAAGTACAAATTAGCCAACCTGAAGGGCTAAGTTGAATGCCCACTCGAAGCAGGTGTTGCTTCTAGGACCCACAGAGCTTGGGGAGGTGCTAAGGCCTCTGCTTTGGTGGGGAGAGAGGGACGCAAATAGAAGTCTTTCCTTGACTACCAGAGGGATAGAGCATTGTGGGTCTGCTCAAAAGTGCACATAGCTTCAAGAAACTGCTTTTTATCAGACCCCCTTATTTTGTTGGGGTTCACTGGCCACCTGTACTGGTAGAGATGTGACACTGCATTAATGGCTATTGAAACTTATCTTCTAACATGCCAATGTCCAGCACAGTATCTCTATGGTGAATACTTTGGATGTCAGAGGGGAGAGGTGTTTGTACTAAACCCTGATCCACCCACTTGCACTTACAGGATGAGGAAATACAAGAATATAATCTGTTATGACGTTCAGACACAGGAAAAACAACAAAACATCTGATTTCTGGGGAAAAGCAGTCTTTCATCATGGAATGTGATAGCTGCAGGATTTTTTGTGGATGCCCTCTCTGAACCCTCTGCACTTGAAATAATAATAAAAATCCCTCTCTTTTTATATCACCATTAGGCCTTTATTATGAAAATTAAATACAGATCTGGTAAAATACAATTATGATTTTCCTCAGTCTACTATACTTCTGAAAATGATTCTATTTTTATTGTATCCCCTTTGGTTTACTAAGTGACCCACTCTTTCTACTTGGTGTACTCTGCATGACATTCTCATTACATTTAAGTCTTTTAAGTGTGGCCCAGAACGTCTGGCCTTGTTTATTTTAGGGCCTCTGTTCTACTGTGGTAACATGAGTAAGGAGATGGCCACATCCTTCTGTCCATCCATCCAACCATCCATCCATACATGTGTCAGTCTCTCTGACAACCCCAAACATGTACACCCATGTGTGTTCATCCATCTTCAACAATTAACAGCTTGTGGCCAGTCATGTTTCACTTCTTTTTTTTTTTTTTATTAGAAATTTTTAATGTACATCATAATGCGATTCATTTTGACATGCTTTTCATTGTGACAATTTTCATATATGCAATTTGATAAGCATTATTCATATAGGTTACCCCTTACCCTCCTCTATGTTCCCCCCTTCCCATCTAAGTTTCCCATCCAAGTCTTCTCTATCTTTTACTATATAGTATTTTTCTATATGTCCTTGGGTTCCATTTTCACTTCTATTCTTATCTATCACCCCCTCAATTTTTTCATATTATTTAAAAATAAGTCCAAGATATCATTTCATTTATAAATATTCTAGATGTAGCTCTAAAAGACAGACACTTTTTGAAAAGTAGACCACCACCATTATCACAAAAATAACAGTGAATTCTTAATATTGCTACATACCCAATCATGTTCCCATTTGCCAGATTTTCTTAATAAAATACCCTATTAGAATTTGGTTGTTTGATTAGATTTAAGTAAGACCTGTACATTGCCATGGAAAAGGATGTGGCAATCTGCTCCCCAAGCAATCCTGAAACAATCAGCCACTGAAAAGCCCACGAGGGTCGCTATGAATTGGACCCAACTCAATGGCACCTAACAACAACAACAACAACAGCAACAATGGCACCTATCAACAACACATTGCCATGGGATGTACATGACTGGGAGTGTTTTCTGATCTGAAGTTTTCCTTCCCCCTCTAGTTTCCTTGAAGTTATTAAAGAAACGGTTGTTTGTCCTGAAGAGTTTCTTACAGTGGGTTTTCCTGGTCGTGTCCCTATGATCTCATTTATCATTCTCCTTTTCCTACTTTATGTTTCCTATAAATTACTAGTTAAACCTAAAGACTTGATCAGATTGGTTTGTGTTTGCATGCACACTTGTGTGTGCATGCACAAATGTGAATACTAGTTTGTAGGTGACATAATTCTGCCAGAAGTACAAAATCTGTGATATTGTGATGTGAACAGTAATTGATGAGTATTGCCTGGATCCACTAATTCATCAGGAGCGTCAAAACACTGATATTCTGATTCTATAGCTCTTTATTAATTTGTTAGCTGAGCTATTTCTCTAAGGAGAAATGTCCATTTAGAATTTTATTCCCTGAGGATCAATGTTTGACTCCTGCTTATACTTACTAGTTTTCAAAGCAGTCCTCCAAAAGTGAGCAATTAGGTTTTGGGTTTTTTTTTTTTTTCCCTTCAGAATCATTTAGCAATCATGGATTTAAAATTATCTGATGAGTTTCAATCCTCTGTTTCCTGCCATCTGCTTAAATTGTTCCACTCTTGGCTTCTAGAGGGAAGCCTCTTCAGTGTGGCCCTGGAGTTGACCAGGGCCCTGGAGTTGAAAGGTCCTTTTACATAGACCTTTCACTCTCTGAGTTGGATGGAAACTTAGAGGTTGGCTCCTTTAATCTTCCTTCTTTTCCATTGAAGCTCATTTCTGCTCACTGTTCAAACAGAGTCCCTGGGGCCCCCTAATTATGAGTTTAAATCTAAGTACCTTCTAATGCTAATTGAGATAATCCATGCATATTGCTCCAACACAACAATCATTCATAACTGACTTTAGAATGTTTTGGGTCTTTTTTTGCTTTAACTTGACAATTCAAATATAGCTATGAAACTACATATATACAGATTGGGCCGAACTAGAAAGTTATGGTATTTTGCATGTCATTCTTTTTTGACTTCTCTAATCTCTCAGTCCCTTCAGATTTTGTTCATCATAATTGAGGGTAAACAGCTTCATGTCTAACAGTAAGTGAAAAAAGATCAAAGTTGTTGTTCTCCCTCCCCCTTTAGCTTTTCTAAACCCCTGCTGTTGGGATGAGAGGAAAAACAAACCAACCCAAAAGGTTTGATTTTATGAGCTTCCTCTGTGGAGGGTTGAGGGACATACAGTGAAGTTGGAGTAAATAGCATGCATATATATAATCTCTATAATATATGTTGTTGTTGTTGTTAGGTGCCGTCGAGTCGGTATCCGACTCATAGCGACCCTCATAGGGTTTTCAATGGCTGGGTGCTTCGGGATTGCCTTGGGAGTGGGTTGCCAGGCCCTTCTCCCATTTTTGTGGTGCTGGGAATTGAACTCGAGACCTCAGAGACTGCAGCGCAGCGCTCTACCCACTGAGCTAAATGCCAGCTCCCTATAATATATAAATGTATATAAATTAGCATGTATATATAAATGCATGTATGTAGCATATATTGATACAAAATCTCCAAGTACTGAATACTGTACATTTTATGGCCCCAATTACTTCACTCCATTGTCATGGCATATAGTTCCCTGACTTAAAGAAACTTATGGTAGATCCCTATTTTGATGAATAACTTGAAGAAATTGAGGCAGGATAGAAAGACAGGGAAAATTTGGGGGACATGGGAAAGAGAGGCATTTTCACTCCAGGATCTGGTCTGAGTTGTAACAGCACAATTTAGAGGAGGAAAGCTACTGTGAGATGGGCCTGGACAGAATCCTATGCTTCCCTAGGAATCTCACTAAACTAATTACCGTGAACAGGGTTAGGTAATTCCCTTGTCACCAAGGCCAGACTCTCCCAGTCCCATGTTAAAATGCAAATGCCTAAAATCTAGGCATTTTAACAAATACTCCTTCTCCTATCTGTAAATAAATGTAATACACCTCTGGGACCCCACTGAGCAAGGTAACTTTAAAAGCCCCAGAATCATACATACACCCCATGTGAAGACATCTAGGAGCGTCTCTCCCTCTCCTTTCTGCAACATGTACTATTCCGTACCTTTACCTAAGAAACCTTACAACTGCTTCACTCTCTCAGACTTGTCCTGACATTCATTTCTGTGATGGAGCCAAGGACCTGGCATTCCCTGAGTGGATGTTGTGGAAAGGGACAGGTCTTGAGGCTGCAGCCACTCTCTCTGCTGCTGATAAAATCACTTGCCATGTAAGAGCAGGTTAAATAGCTTCTATGCTTATTCCAACCCTGCAAAAGTTCCCCAGAGAAGTCTGGTAAGAAGTGATCCCATTCCAGGATGGCAACTGCAGTGAAGAGCTCCAGAAAAGTTGGTGTTCTCACAGCAGAACTCCTTCTTCTCATACTTGAAGCCCAAGGGAACCCTTCTCTTCTTGGTTTTGTTCTTTCTCCCTGCTGCACAGGTTGACTAACAATGAGTTGCAGGGGCAGGTAGAGCAGCACCTCCTTGGGGTGTTCAGGAGATGAGGCGCCACACACCCTTGCCCCCAGGTTGCTAGCAATTACCTCACGCAGCTCCACCTCACCTCCATCTCCCTTTCTGGTTGGGATTTTATTCCCTGAGGTGACAGAGGGAGGCATAATGTCCTTGACCATTTAGTAGCCTCTGCTATTGTCCTGCTTAAGAAAAAATATTGCCTTTCTTATTTCACTAGTTACATTGAGTGCTGAGGTCTCCTAAATGTATTTGTCTGTCATGCTGTAAGAAAACTAAAGAATATTTATGAATTGATGGTGAGCACTCTGAAGTCTCCTGATATTTTTAAACTCATTTTAAGGCCTTATTTGTTGTTGTTGTGAGGTGCCATCGAGTTGGATCTGATTTGTAGGACCTTCACAGGGTTTTCCATGGCTGATTGTTTTGGGATTGCTTCAGGAATGATTTGCCTCATCTTTCTCCCATTTTTGTAGGGACAGGGATTGAATTTAGGTCCTCAGAGAGTGCAAGTACAGCACTCTACCAACTGAGCTAAACCCCAGCCAAGACTTTATTTAGATTTTAGAAAAAAAATCTTCCTTATATTTCACCTTCTCTGGACTGCAGATTAGCTTTTATTTTTAAGATATATGTCAGTTTAGTGGTACTTGTTGTTGTTGTTGTTAGGTGCCGTTGAGTCGAGTCCGACTCATAGCGACCCTATGTACAGCAGACCGAAACACTTGCCGATTCTGTGCCAGGCAAACAATCTTATTTATGTTTAAGCCCATTGTTGCAGACACTGTGTCAATCCATCTGGTGGAGGGTTTTCCTCTTTTGCACTGACCTGCCACTCTTCCAAACATGATGTCCTTCTCCAGGGATTGTTCTCTCCTGACTACATGTCCGAAATATGTAAGACGCAGTTTGGCCATTTTTGCTTCCAAGGAGCACTCTGGTTGTACTTCTTCTACGACAGATCTGTTGGTTCTTTTGGCAGTCCATGGTATATTCAATAGACGTCTCCAGCACCACAATTCAAAAGCATCAATTCTTTTTCTGTCTCTCTTGTTCAATGTCCAGCTTTCACAACCATATGATGCCACTGAAAATACCATGGCATGAGTCAGACGCACCTTCGTCTTCAATGTGACATCTTTG